>JAXBDA010006854.1:0-19382 GCA_036023075.1 Gaultheria prostrata
AATGCTTTCTATTCGAGAATGAGTGAGGAGACAGTTACCTTACTATCGTAGTTTTGGGCCGGATGAAAGGATTTAGGGTTTCCGATCTGAGTTTACATACAGGAACGATTTAGGGTCCAAAAATTGGAGCAAAACAAATATCGCGTATACATATATATACGTGACGAGAAAGAAGAGAGAGGGGCGTCGGGGAAACAAAACTAGTGGAGAACGATAGGGCGTCGCGAGGAGAGAGCGGTACCTGAGGGATGATGGCGCCGGCTGAGTCATCGAACGGTGGTGTGGAGTCGTGTTGCAAGATTGATGGGGTTGGTTCTCTGCGTGCACCTGTGAGAGGGGTAGAAAACAAGGGTTTGGTTCTTGCTAGGCTTGTAGAATGGTAGAGTTAGCTGAAAGGATGGAAGGGATCACTCGTGAAAATTTTGGGAATCCATGGATTTATCCCGCCCGGGGAATTGATTTTGGGGGAAATTCAATTTTGGGGGAAATTTCCAGTCTCTTCATCGGTTTTCCATCTCGGTTTTGTGATGAGTTATAATCACAGTTTGTAAAACGAGACCTTTAAGTTTTTTTTTTCTAATTTATTAATGAGATTTCTGGGTTATCATCACGGTTTTACCAAATGAGACCTAAAATTTTTAAGTAACCACGGTTTTTTTTAAAATGAGATATATTTTTTTATATACAATCTCAATTTTTAGAAAATGAGATCTATTCTCCTAATTACAATCTCAGTTTTAAAATTACTGAGACTAAAAAATCTTTCCACCTCAGTTTTTCATAACAACTGAGATTAAAACTATAACCCATATATTTTATCACGGTTTTTAAAAAATTGAGACTTTTAGAGCGTGACCTATATCGATTTTTGTAGTAGTGTATGTACTATGTTATAACGCCTCTTTTTTAGTTTTCTCACTTAGGTTCATCATGTCTTGTAGACATCACATGTATGATTATAACAATGATACATATACAATAAAAGTCTCCAACATATGGTGTGTAGCCCACACACATTGAATGTGAAGTGTGTGTGGGCTTCACACACCAAGTAAGTGTGTTCGAGTCATGCTGAAGCTGATTATTGTACATTTATCATTTTTAATATGATCATAAGAAAAGAAAAAAGAAGCAAAAGATAGAAGCATTATTAAATTATTAATAGGATTCTATAAAGTTTTGTCTTTCTCATATCAGGAATGGTTGCTTTTTTGTCCTTGTAAAAACGGTTAAGTAAATAGAAAGCGGGATGCTGGTGACCAGGAGCGCATCCGAGCCGTCCAAAAGTAGTTTGGAAGGTCCAGATTTTTTCATGAAAAAATCCCAAAATATATTGGACTCTTCCATGGAAATATCAGGACCGTTAATTGCCGAGATGGACGGTTCGAATGCGCTCACCAGCACTTCCGGGTCAAGTTTTTTGGGCATCATTTTTAAAACAGGCGCACTAAAATGCCCAGGGCCGGCCCTGATCAAAACAGATGTTCCCCCTGATTCCACCTCCTCCTCTCGCAAGTCTTAAGGAGCAAGTAAACGCTGAATTCATTCATTCATTCATCACTCGCTCTCTCTCTTTCATCATCAATCACGAGTCCACTCTCCCCCTTCTTCTTTTATCTTTCTTTACCCTCCCCTCTGTTTCAGTCACAGAGAGAGAGAGAGAGAGAGAGAGAGAGAGAAGGGTTCCACGCATATACAAGGCTAGAAGCGATTCAATCAAGCAATCATGGGTGGCGACACTGCATCATCCGTTATTTCTTCCTCCGGTATTCTCCCTTTCTAACGTTCTCCACACACACATTAAGCCCCACATATTTGATATTTCCATATACCTTTTTATACTGCACTTATTATTTCAGAGTTTGAACTCGCAGAAGAGGAATCCATGCTGGAACAAGAATACCCAGAAATCTCTCTTGGACCATTTACTCCAATTGGGTACTCGTTCAATTTTTCATTCTTGAAGTATTATTGCTAGTACTGTCAACTTCTAGTTTTTTTAAAGCTTCATTGTGTTTAATGAATCAGGAGGAAGGAGGGTTCAAGCGCGACGGAGGAGAATGGTTGTAATTTTGACGGAGAAAAAGGTGCGGAGTTTGGGGTATATGATGAGGTGGGGGGTTGTATATCTTCAAATTGTTTCGATCAGAGGAGGAAACAAAGTGCTTATAGGGGTGTTTTGGAAAGTTACGATGAATTGAGGCGGCGCAGCGAGAATTTGGAGGCTGCCAAGAGTAAAATTTTGAGGTACTTCTCAAGTTAGGTCACAAGGGTTTGTTATATCACAATGCTTCTTGTTTTTGCTTGAAGAGTTCTTGTTGTATTTGAATTTTATGATGGTGAGGTGTGTGGATGACTATAAAGGAGCAGTAAACACAATACAAGAACAAAGCACATTAATTATTATTTGGAGAAAACTAAGATCAATGATAATGTAGTGAGCTATCAGTAGTGTTGAGTTCATCTTCCTCATTCATCTATTATGTTATGTATGCCTTTTGTCTTCTGTATGTAGCCGCTAGCTATAGAGTAGCAATGATCATATCTTTCTTTCTACTCTCCCACACCTACAACTTTTTGTTGATTTAATTGGAAATTTTGGTTGCGACTCGTTCATATCCTCCTGATGGACTTGCTCCCTAGATGAAAAAGGAATATCGATTATGGGACATTGACTGCACCCTCTCAAACTTACCAGCCAATTCTCTCCTACTTCTGTTTTTGTTGATTTTAAGACTGTTTAAAATAGCATTGTTGAGAAATTATCCCGACAGTCTAAAGCTGATTATATTATTTCACGGCTTTCATGGTATAGAATTTTGCTTTGTTATTAATTTTGCTGTCATATTTTCTGGTATTACCACATTGAGTCACAGTCTGATCGTGTAGGTTGTATTCTGTGATTATTATTACTATTATGTTTGCACGAAAAATTTAACATTTTCATATTATGGGATCCTGATATTTTGGAAAAAGTTAATTATCTTTTGTATTCTTATTACGTTTGAAGCTTAGAATCTGCTTTGAGATTGTGGTTTTGAGGCAACACTTACCGTATAGCTTATTCGGCTCCCAGTAGTGAAAAGACTAAGTGCCTTGAGAAAGAAAATCTAGAAATTTGGTAAAAATTATAAATGGCTCCTAATAGCAATGGGTGTAGGACCATAGGTGGCTAATAGCGGGTTTAAGACCACTGGCCACATACGCAAAAAATAAAAGTCTAATTCAAATTCTGAGTTTTAATTTACCACATTTGAAGGAGTGGTTCTTACTAGATTGATAGCACGCTGCTGATCACCTATTATGGTTCCTAGTAGCAAGGTTGTTGGCTGCCCGCTGCCACAAACTGTTTTTCACCCAGTCATCAGCAGATTATGGTTCCTAGTCTTTGGTGTAGAAAGTCTCAAATTCAGGATCTTCAGCTGCGCGAATTTCCTGAGAAACGAAGTCATAGGCACGTAGGTTCAGGGCTAGGTAGCAAGGTTGTTGGCTGCCCACTGCCACAAACTATTTTTCACCCATTTGATCAGATTTATCTGTATGACCTATTATACATATGATGCCTCGGTTCTCTATTGCCCTAATGGGTTCAATATAATTTTTTCTTGATTCACGATTAGTTGGATATGGTAATGGAAAAATGTCTGCCAATAAGTCAATAACTAATGTTATCTCGGATAGAAGCTGGACTAGATTTGTATAATAGATAAAAAATAACAGGTCGCCTCGATTGCAAAAAAGGACCATGTTTGGTCGATGGTCCTACGAATAAATTCGATAATTCCCTAGGAGAATGTGGCACTGAATCGTTAAATTCAAATTAAGACCAGAACGTATGAATGGGCCAATGGGGTCGCTAATGTTACCTCGGATTGGTGTGATGCAATTTGTAGAGCATCTTGCTGAAGTGATCATATTCATTTAGTGTTCTGGGACATTATGAGTAGCATTGATCATGTCTCTTTCTCCTCTAAAATACATGCAAATTTTCTCGGTTTCATTAGACAACTTGGTTCATGGCTCGCTCATAACTTTATATCCTCCCTGTGGACGTGACCAATTGATGGGGAACAAGTGTACATCGGGGTTGTATCTTGGAGCCGTTGGATTCCATTTGGACCTTCATATGGGGATGAACATCAGCTTTAGTACTGCAACTGCAGACCCATGACATTCACAGGCCGATTCTCTCCTACTTTTTATTATTTTTATAGTTTCTTATATATTACGATTGCTTAATCAAATAGCACTATTAAGCAAGTATTCCAACAAAAGCTAGGTGTAATCCTGGGCTTACCCTTAGCCTTTTGTGAGCAATTTTTTTTTCCTGTTAACCTTTTGGGTTTATTTCACTATCCTTTCAGTAAGTTTATTTCATTTCTCCATTCTTCGATTTCGTACTCTGTTTGCAAATTAGGGGTTAGGCCTAGGCAGCCTAGCGACAACTTGTTTCCGAAACTGATGAAGTCAGTGAGTTTTTTAAACTAAAAGTGGTGTACCTTAAATGCATTCCCGTAGGTGTACCATGGCACACCATACAACGACTATGTAGTTAACTGACACTTTTCTTTCTGACTTCGATGTCTGTTAGAATATAGAAATTTCATCTTCTTACTCATGATTCTTTAGTAAGTAAAAGAAAAGAGTCACAGCAGTCAAATTTAATTTGCTGAAGTGGGTTGGAACTTTGCAGAATGCCAATGCCGGCATGGAGTATTTTGAATGGATGTTTAAAATGAGAGCTACGAAGCATGCCAAAAGTAAAAAATAGCAAGATATTTACGTTGCCTCCAATATAGTTGTTCGTCTTTGCTATGCTGAAAACTCTACATCAGCTAAACTGAGGCAATCTTACTTCATTGACAGTTATTACCCTGGAGCATGGATGGAGGTGGCGGGTGGTATGGTGTTGAGTGACTATGATGTCCCAAAGACCACAACACTGTTAGTGATCGGTCCAAAAGGATCTGGAAAAAGCAGCCTTGTGAATAGAATTTCTAGGGTGTTTGAAGATGACAAGTTTGCACCGGACAGGGCCCAAGTCTCATGTACCTAAAACTATCCCCCTTCTCCTTTGATTAGTTTCTGCTAATTTATTTTGGTTTACCACAGCTTCGTCAATTTTAATCCTCTTGTGCCAGATAATGCATCTGTTGAAGATGGGACCTACTTTCTCCAGGAGTATATGATCCCAAGAGATTCAACTTCTTTCTGCCTATATGACACTCGCAGTTTGTCCGATGAATCATCAACGAACAGGGAAATGCTAACTTATTGGATGACACGAGGAGTTCGACATGGGGAACTGGTTATCAGGTTAATATAGTAACTTCGCCCCCAGCTTTTCTTTTGGGGCTTCTGATTTCCATACCTTTAACTGTGGACTACTTTGCTTTGCCTTCTAGGGATTCTGACAGTTCAAATTTAAAGACCAGATTGAAGTGCAAAGCTCGCCAGAGTGGTTATGGTTCCCGTGAGATCAGGATGGTTAATTTTGTTATCTTTGTAGTTAATGGTGTTTCAATTTTGAAATCCATGTATGCTGATGATGGAGCAGAGAAACAGTATAGTGAGATGGTTGCTGCAATTTTCAGCTGCCCATTCTTGTCATTTAAAGGTACTAAGGGGTTCATAAATCTTTTTTTAATTAATTTCCAGGAGACTTCTGGGTTCATAAATCTTTTTTTAAGTAATTTCCAGAAGCGAACTCTTTAAATAGCTAATTTTTCCATTTTACGGGATAACCACTTAACTTTTCATGGGAGTAAAGCCTCAGCTCTGAAGTGGTGCACTCCAAATTCTGAGACTTTGCAATTTCCAAAGATTAACAATGACTATTCTACTGAATTTTAATAGATATTGGATACTGAATTTGTTTTGCTATGAGAAGACCACGAATAATTGTAAGGGATGGTGATTGGATGAAATCAAGACATCGACACTCACTGGCGTACGGTTTGCATGTAGCAGCACTCTGGAAATGCCTCATGATACAGTGTATAAAGTGCATTTTTAACCTCAACATGCCTTCGTGTTATATACTTATTGGATGGTTACATGGATCCATTGTCATTAACTAGCTCTATTGAAGTGAGGTCCTCAATCAAACTCTAGGCAACCATGTCCTACTTCACTTGTTAAACACGTGTCTTCTTTGACATTCCTCATTCTTATAGCTTCTTAATAGGTGAAAATCTGCGTCAGTGATGGATTAATATGTGTCCTAAATTCCTTATGGAAGCATATCAAAAGTGGGAATCTTATTTTCCAGTTTTACTTTATGTCCGATATGTTGTACATTAATTTCACAGGATGTTTTTGTGGGAACCACATTTATGCTAATTGTACCTCATTTTTTGTTATATGCCTTATAACTTAAGCATGCCGATAGGTGGAACATCTCATCTCATCTGTGTGTGGGTGGAAATCTTGTATCTTTTAGATAACTGGTTAGCATGTACTATTACTACTATATTTTGCTCCCCTGGAATATGCAAAAAGGTAAAAAATAAGTTGGGATAAATCCTGGCGAGAATGTGGGAGAGGTTAATATTTCTTTTCCCGTGTTACAGATGACAAGCCTGTTATTGTCGTCACGCATGGAGACTTGCTTTCACTTTCTGACCGTGCACGAGTTCGTGTTCATTTAGGGGAGCTGCTGGGCATTTCCCCTACTAAACAGGTTTTCGACATCCCAGGTAATCCCGACAAAAGTTCACTGCTCCAGGAGTCCCAATTGGGTTTCATATGAAGCATCACCCTTACATTAATCACAATTCCTTGTGCTTACAGAAAGCTGTGATAAAGCAACAGAGTTGGCAATAGTTGACATGTTACGGTATTCCCTTGAGCATGCTGATAGGAATCTTCCTGGCAAGGGATCAGTTGCGGAAAAGGTGAAACCTTTCTGGCATGATTTACCATCAGTGGTAGTTACTTTTATCTTTTGTTTTCTTTTGATCCTGCGTACCTGCGGTTGAGGATTTTGGTTTTTGGTTTTGGGACTTTGGTACAGCTGACTTTACTTTTGAAGACAGAAAATTCTCCTTTTTTTCAATCACAGATATGTGGATTAGTTCTTTCTGATCTTTCCCCCCTTATTTTCTGAGATAAGCTATTTCATCACTGTTAGTAAACCAAAATATTCTCTATATCCCCCTTATTGAAAATTTTGTCCTTATGTGTCAGTCATTGGGCAGTAGAGTTTTAAGTGCGTGTATCTGATGTGTCTTGGGATCCTTATCTATTACATCAAGCTAAAGTGCACAAGTTAAGTTTACATCAATTGCCGTGTTGTCTGTGGTTTGAACAGTTATAGAGGAGGTGACAAATTATTAATCATCTGAAGTTTCTCCTTCTCCTCATATTAAGCCCATAATTTTTCTCAGGGGCTCATCTCGTGTTTTTCCATAGTACGTCTGGTTGAAAAATCATCTGTTGTCCCTGTTTACTTGAAGGCTTACAAAAGTTGCCTAGGATAAACATTGATTCTGGTTACCACCCATTTCACCGCCAATTTAGGGTCCTTTCTCTTTGTTCAGCTTTATGCGTTTTCCAAAAAATTCTGGTGAATAGAAAATGAGATTCTCCAAAGCTTCTGCAAAAAGCTCAGCATTCTTGAAGCCTAGTACATATATGCCTTAGTTGCACGAACGGCTCCAGCGGGAGCGGGAGAGTGGAGGATTATAAAAACTCCTTGTTTGAGAGCCCTAGCGTTTAGAAACTATTTATACCTATTATAAATATGATGCTGCATACTTCATATCAGTTGCAAATATTACTTATTGAATACAAGTAAATATTGTGGTTAGACCAAGTACTTGAGCAAATTTGATTGATATTCTCCTATTATCTAAGCTTTACTTCATATTTTCTCTTGCTTGGTAGCTTTTATGTTTTTCTCTTTGTTTTTTTTTTTTATAACTGGATGTCCGGGCCAGTTTGCACGCACTTCAACTAATTCCGGGGCCCTGGAGTAACGACTTGGCATAACCCCAGTGGCCCCAAGAGTTTGCTGGGAAGGGGATTGTTTCTATCTATTGAGATTTATATGCTTAAATGTTCTATCCTAGCTGGGTGCATGCTCCTTTCTCATTGGGAGCGAGGCTCTTAGGAGAGTCGGTCTTGGGAGTTCAGTTAGGAGATCGATACGCCACCCGATAGGAGTTTTTTTTTTTGGGCAAATACCCGATAGGAGGTTCCTGAATCCTGCTACTAACATATATCCTGTATAACACAAAATATGCAAGTGATACCTTGAGTGGTGAAGGTGGACCAACTGTAAATACACTGTAGGGGATTCAGCAAGGGGAAGTCAATGGGTGGTCCGCTTTCTATTAGCCGACTCTCTTTTTTTTCACCTAAATATTTTCCTCAGAAGTTTGACTGGAATAGTTACTTGCAGGTCGTTAGAAAATATCTGCCAGCATGTCTCTGCCTGTTGATTGCCCTATCGATTGCCATAATCGCAGCCCATTTGCATCACCGTGCCCCTATTCATCGTGCTCGTCCGCCTCCGCCAAATATTCGTATCGATTGGCACTCGATTCGCCACTTGTGGCTGGGCTAGGAATTTGATTGACTTGTCTATCTGCGAATTATAAATAAGCATTTGATACGGTAAGCCAAAACACAGTGTGAATATTTGTGTCCATATATGTTTTGGACTGTGTATGTGCATGTACATAATGTATTTCACACTTGTATGTCACTCTAAACGAGCTCATCTCGTTTTTTTTTTTTTTTTTGGTATTTAAAAATATGGCCTTTTTATTGTCTCGCTTGTAATAGACGTCTATCAGAATAAGTTGATTATCTTCATTTTCTAATCTAATCCTTCACGACCCATATTCTCCGTGGCATAACCACTGCAATGGCATCCACACTTTTTTTTTGGGGTAAATTTCACTGACCTCCCCTAAGGTTTCTGACAAAAGCAACCACCTCCCCTGAGATTTCTGAAATAACACTACTCTCCCTTACTTTATCTGACAATGTTTGAATACCCCCTTCTGTTTACTAACCCACAAACGGTGTTAAATGTAGTCCTCAAAAGACCAAAAGCTCCTCAATAACCCATTCTAAACCCACCTTGAACACCAACACTGCTTGAACCCCAGATCAATTAGCCGACATTGATGCCTCTCTCTCTCTCTCACACACACACACACACACACACACACTCACGCATAGGTATGTAGATCAATACGCACACGTACAGTGTACATAAACACTACATCGACTGTGGAATATCCCAGTTCACGCCAACAAAAATTGCTTCGAGGATCCTTGGAATTTCGATGCCGGTTGGGTACTCATGGAAGATAGTTGGTAGAGCTTATTGGGTCGGGTAACTGATCGGCCCAATTTTCCCCAATTTCCAGCGATGCTCTTGTTATGGGGTTAACAAGGTTTGATTCTTAAATTATTATGAAACCCGACGAATATACGGAAATGAAAGGATTCGCAGTGCGTCGGTTGCCTCAGGGTGGGTTCCTACTTCCTAGGAATTAGTCTTTGTTGGCACTTCTGTACTGCTTTTTAGTTTCTTTTTTCGTTAATGTGTTTTTTTTTTCCAGAAATAGTGGTTGATTGCTAATTAAGATTGCACACTTAAGTAATGTGTTTTTGTTTTATGCTCTCTGTTTTTTATTTTTCCCCTTCCTCTTAGCAATTCAGAGTCTGATTGTGTGTGCATACATTTCGACTTCTTTATTAAAATACACAAAGTCGGATTGGTGTTGAATTTGATTTTTGTTGGCTTGTTTTGGTACTGATTTTGGTTTTGGTTTGTGGAGAAAGTTCCAGCCAACCTCCCAGAATTCTTTATGATTTGGTTTTCACTTTTGGAAAAAATGCAAGATGGCCCAGATTGAAAGTGCCGGATGGATTTTAAAAAATAAAAAAATAAAAGGAATAGTGTGTTTTAATTTAGGCCGTTCGTTGTATTTTTGGACGGCCAAATTTGCGTTAATAGGTACCACGTCAGCCATACCCGCTCGGCACTAAAAAATTCCTCTCACTCCTTTGTTTCACCTGTTGAATTAGTTTGGAAAAGTAGGATTTTAGTTGCTCAATGAGATTGGGAAAAAATGGGTTTAGTTTAGTTGAAGATGAGGCTTGATATATACATATATAAATTCATGTTCACGTATATAATGCAAAAATAAAATTGCAGCTTTCCAGGGTTAGAAATGAGGAAAAAGAAGAAAAGATGGCAGTGAGAAAATTGGAGAGGGGAAAAGAAAGGAGAGAGGTGGAGGAAAGGAAGTGATGAAGTAGGGGTGAATTTGGCATCTGAATAATTAGAGCATCAATATCAGGAGAACCAATTTAGCTTGAGTAAAATGTAGAGAGCAAAGCCCCCAAAACCCCCTAAAATCTGCCTCACCAAATCAGTCATCAAATTTGTTAAACTTCTAACTTTGCTACAGTACCGTACTAATTTTGGTGCGGCACTGTTCACTCACCAAGGCACTATTCACGCACTGTTCATGCACTATTCATGCACTGTTCACTTTTTTAATTATTACTTTTGGGGAGTAGGAGTAGAAAGAAATGATAGTTTAATATGATGAAATTAGAATAGAGAGTCTGATTTTGTGAATTTTTGAAAAAGTGACTTGTTAATTTATAAAAGGTGTTTTTGAGGTTAAATTTGGTATTTTTTTGGGTGAGTCCGATAAGGATATGCCCTTAGACATATGAAATTAGTTCGTTCTGTTAAAGTTATGGACGGCAAGATGATAGAAGGGGGGTATTTAGACATTGTCAGTTAAAGTAAGGGAGGGCAATGACATTTCAAAAATTTCAGATGAGGTGGCTGCTTTTGTCAGAAACCTCAGGAGGTCGGTGAAATACCTTTATTTATTTATTTTTTATTTTGAACGGATGGCATCCGAAATTGAAACAAGCTGTATGACATGATAAAATGATGATGTAATCGTCTTTCTGACACGCATTTTGACAAGAAAAAAGTTTCAGTTCTCCAGGAGCACTATTCCAAGGACATTTCTCGCCACACATTGGTTACGTGGTTGGGAATCCTCGCCCCCAAAAGGAGAGAACGATCATTGGAAAGCTTAATACAAGAATCGCGACCATGTTTGAATGATTTTTTTGTTTTCCATTTATTTATGGTCATAACCGAGTCAAAGTAGTAAAAAAAAAAACTATGACCCAAAGCTAAAAAATACTCAACCAAAGATGCAAACAAGCCAAAACATGACTTGGCGTGTTTTCCAGATTACTTATAAGACAGAAAGCTATGGAGGATTTGCACCTGGTAAAACCCATGAATGAATTTGTCACAGCTTCAAATACCTCCGGAAAAACAATGCCAGAACAAAACCATAGAAAGAAATGCAATCTGATGTAAATATTGATTCATAACTCGGATTAGTCAAATCATGATACTCAAATCTTGATAACCCAAATGACAACCAACCACATCGGTGAAAATTCTCTCAGACTGAGGCACTACATTATTGATGTCACTTGGCGAAAAAACATCGTCGTTTGCCAATTATTTTCTCCTCTCAATGCTACACAGCAAAATAGAAGATAGGAAATTTGCAGAATAGATGCATCCCGAACTATAATACGTTATAGCCACTTGCGAGATATGCTTCTGCCACGGGTTGATCCACAACAAATTAAATGGCCAGAGGGCTGAACAAAGCACCAACGAAATGTTTTATGAGACACAGAAAATATAACCCATTCGCGGTATTTAGGTTAGTAGCTCATCCTTCAGTGCTAGTAGAATTCGGTATGCTCTGCAAAAAATTTGTCCTAAAGGCAGGGTCAGTAGAAAATCGACCCAAGACAGCAACTGTGGCAGTATTACTCCCAATCTTCTCAATCCCTCTAGAAATCATACAAGTGTGGTTAGCTTCTACCACAACCATTACATCTCCGCCCAACAGCGATGAAGCGGTCTCAGCTATCTGTCGAGTAAGTCTCTCCTGTACTTGGGAGCTTGAGACCATGGAAATGGACTATCGACTGTAAGAAACACTTTCCAATTGGATCGACTCCACCAGTACAGATGTATCCTATATGCACAACACCATGGAAGGGAAGAAGATGATGCTCACATTGGGACCAAAACAACAAGTTTAGCTCATAATGGACGAGGTCATCACCAATGGATTTAAGAGCATCCATTCGACCAAGAACGAACCCATTCAATTTCATCTCCAGATGAGAGTTTTTGAAATTCATAAGCCACTTCACAAAATTATTAGGAGTTCCCAGAAGCTCCTTTCTTAAAGGGTCTTCACCCAAAGACCGAAGAATCAAAGATACCGCAGCAGTCATTCCTGAATTGACAGGGCCCACTTTAGAGGTTGTTTGAGATGGGCTCCAACATATGTCAGCAGAGTCTCTGGGATGGATTTTATCCACATTTATGCCTCTGAATTTCAAAAGACCCATAAAATCACCCCAAATATCGGCGACCTCATTTTCAAAAACCCCTGAACCTGAAGTAACAAGCATGTTTACAAATCCGTGGTGATTCGATGCAAGAAAGGCTGATTCTAAAGTCGGGAAGTGAATGTGTGAACACTGTAAAATGACGGAAACGCCTGCTGGCTTGATTCCGTGTTGTAAAGCAGAACATATTTCATCTGCTAGACGTTGAGGATCTTGCAGTCGTTTTGCGAACACATCAGCCACCCGAGAGAGCTTGCTTAGGCCTATAACTCGATGCCCAGATGGGACATACCCAATGTGACACTTCACTTGGAAGGGAAGTAAGCAAGACTCACACTAGGAGAAGAGATCAAGATCCCGAACAATCACAAGCCCACCAACTCCTCCAGCATGACCAGTTCCACTCTCCAATCCAGCTTCAGGGAATAAAGCACCCTGGACAACATCTTTTACCTTTTGGCGGTAACCTGAAATGGGAGGTATAAATATTTCAATTACTAAAACTCAGCATATGCCCCTCCAACTCCAAGTGAATAATAACAGACACGTGAGTGAACTGTACGACGTTTCTATCTATTTATTTTACTTTTTCAATTCTTTACAAGTTCAAGAGAAAAAAAATAGTAGCAGCTTAACATTGAAGAGGTATTAAAGCCTGAACGAAATCAAAGGTTTAATTTGGACTCCAAAGGAACCTAAATTACTTTGTTCCAACTTCCAAGCATCATATGAGAAAGGTCGTGGTCAGTTGGCTTCTAAGGGTAGCTTGGGTGCTGTCACAGGGAGCACGTCATCTATGCTGAACCGTAGAAGCGCAATTTTTTTTACCTTATTTCGTGTGGAGGCCACAATACAAAACTCAGAACTCCTAGACTGACCTCTGGCTACCTTGGGTTATATCCTGACGTGGGACTGGTTAAGAAATTTGGACATGAAAGTCTCTTCCAAAGGATCCGTTTTCCGTCCAGTCATCTGTCCACAACTTATTGTCCCATTGATTCCCAGCACAGTCACAACCATGCACAAGACGTCGTCCACTTGTAAGTTCTAACCACACCTACACTAGGGGATACTCTCCATCCCTCCCCTCTCTCTCCTTTCAATCTGGAGAAGCAACCTTTAAACACCTCAACAAGCAGCCAACTACCAATTAGGTTAGGGTAGATCGTCCAAAACGAGATAAGAATACTTGGGTTGAGTTTCCCGTTTAAAGCTTTTAGCACCCCCGATTCTCATTTGCTGAAAGCAGCAGGTGCTTTTAGCACCTTGCTTTTAGCAAAAGGAGTATGTGAGAGAAAATTGGCTTTTAGCAACTAAAAGTGATTTTAGTAACCAAGCTAAACTCAACTTTTATGGGATTTCCCATTTTAGCAAATGGGAAACAAAGGCTTTTGGTGAAAACAGATGGATTTCCTCTCCTTGTCCTTTGAAAAAAATAAGTAGGCCAAGTTCATACCAGTGAATTGTGTTTGGGAGGGAGATGCAGAGCTAACCGTTGGGATTAAATGTAGAAAGTGATCTCAAACTTGAACATCGACAAACATGGCAAATAATGCTCCAAGTGCACATGAAATGAGACTGATGGCAGATGGCCCATCAACGAGATGTGTTACAGTGTCTGTCAGGATAAAAGAAAGTGTAGGAACAGGATTTGTCAAGCTAATATTTGCATCAGTATGGTCATTTGTTTGGTTTTATAACTTTTGTTTATCAGCCTTCTGGACGTAAGATCAATTATTTAGCTTTGTTCTTGTTCCTTTTGATCCTCTTCAAGACTTCAGTTCATAGTAGGATGCTTGCTGGTATAATGATGAGAGATGAAATCTGTTTTCCACAATTTAGCTACAACGAGATTCTATTTGACTACTAGCTAGGTTTAAGTAACTAGTATGAAAAATGAAAAACATAATCAACTTGCCAAATGTAAGGGCGCGAGAAAAGGTAGAGCTTGGCCACAACATCCTTGGCATATTCTCTAAAAAACGGAGTAATAAACCATTGACAGCCTTCAGTAAGAAGTATTTCCTATTCAAAAGTTGCCAATATGTTCACCCCCTTCATACGTAGCAGAAGTAATTAAAACATACAGAATCGTATGGTTAACTTCTGCGATGGGCAAAATCCATACAGCCAGCTACAAGAGTAAAACATTGCTGCGGAATGGTAAGTAGCAACATTGGTAACCAGCCCCTTTAGTATTCAAATGCACAAAGGCCAGCATCGGCACAAGTAACAGACTCAGTAAAATAACACGTCATCAGTATACTACTTACCAAACATGAAAAAACAAACTAAGGATTGTGACCCCATCCGTTGAGATACTACTTGGATTTCGTATGCTTTGATATATAGTTTTCTTGAAGTGTACTAGTTCTAGTGTTCTAAAAGTCAGCCGCCTAGGCACTAGATGGTGGTCCAACGCCTAGATTAGGAAGCAGACTAGTCGGCACCTAGGCCCTAGGCGACCCTTCTATGCCCGACTAGCGCCTAACGAGTTTTAGAACATTGATTAGTTCTCCAAAATTCTCTAACCTATATAGCATTGGATTTCGTATGCTTTCATATATAGTTTTCTTGGAGTCTATTAGTTCTCCAAAATTCTCTAACCTATAGCATCGTTGGCCTTGTAGTCGTCATCGCAATTTCATTTTAATTTTGTATGTAAATGAAGGTCACATAAAATGCCTGCCCCATCTTGGTTAAAACAGTAGATGTGATTCTGTGGCCCATTTAGTTTAACCTGTGAACTCAAGCAAGACATCTATTGTCTAATCCTTAACAAACCAAATTTCAGCAATAAGAATCATGGCAAACTAGATTAGTTATTTCCAATGAAGCAAACTAAGGAGACAGAAAAAAGATTCACATCCCAGAAGTAAAAGTTTTCAAACAACAAATCAAAACAATTATAGATCCAAGACACAGGTGCTATGGTAATTTGAAAGGAATGTGGGCACACACCTCTGGTCCCTTCTCTCAGGGCCCTAGCCACACGAAGTGGAGTCTTTTGGAGACCTTCTCTATTGACATCTTCACCCAAACCTTGCAAAAGGACTTTGACAGCATCCTCAATGGCCACAGTCTCTGCCTCTTTCTCAAAACCCAGCTCAATACAACTCTCTACGTCCCCATTACAGTGCCCCTCATCCAAAGCACCCATTGGAAGACCAAAACCAAAGTAAAACACCAAATCAAAGTTTCCGATTTGGAAACAAAAACCCACAAAAACCCAGCAAGGAATCAGCCAAAACGATCAAAATAAAATGTACCCAGATGAAAGAAAGGTGAAATATACTAATGGGTCTCACAGATCAAACCAGTGAAGACCCACCCAGTTCGCAAAGAAGGTGAAGAAAGAGAGAAGGAATTCAGGGTACTTTGAGAATGGTGAAGGGCTATTAATAGGAATAACAATGCTACAGATTACAGACACAAAAGATTGTGATAGAAAATATGCGTATTTATAAATCTATAGGTAGGTATTTATTTAAATGAAAGGTTGCAGTTGATCTTGGAATGTGTGGGAGGGTTTCCTCTTTGATTTTCATATCCTCATCAGAAATGTGGGTCCCGCTTAAAAGGGGTGCTTTTTGTACAGAACAATCGTTTTCGGGTGATGTTTGCATGAGGAGGCGGCGGTGGTGGTGGTGGTCAAGGAGGAAGAAGGCTGTGGTGGCTGGTAAAGTGCGACTATGGGACGCAGAGAAAAGAGAGGGGCAAAATTCGGTTGAGAGATGGTCCCACCAAAATTCGGTTAAGTTATACTCCACTTCTCTCTCTCTCTCTATTTTTCTTTTCTCCACTTAAATCAAAAAGTGGGTTGGTGGAATGAAAAAAACTTCATTCAAAAAATAAGTGATATGAGAACAAAGGGTACGCGCAAGGGAGAAAAATTTGGGTGCCGGCAGGATACAATGTAGCGGTACGCAGCGCGCATCTCTATCGTCTAAAAGTATTTTGGACAACCTAGATTTTAGAGAGAGAAAGAATGAGAGGGAGAAATCTCGTTGAAATGCGCATTCGAACAACACGCTAACCACACTATTTGCGCCCAACTTTTTCTTATCCCAAGGGGTAAGACACTCCCTTTGCCTTTGCCGGTACATAGTTTTGCTTCGAGTCTCATCATAGGTACAGTGGCGGACGCAGGATTGCAATTTTCGCCTAATTTACGGGAACCACTTTTCAGTAATTTTACAAAAAATCTAAAAGTGTACTAAAAATATGTAGAAAATTAGGGGGAGTGCAGGGGCCGAACACCCCCCTAGCACCCCCTTGTTCGCCCATGCATAGGTATCATTTCATACCCCTTAAATAAAACTAGAATAGATTGGTTTCTTTTGCATGCACACAAGAAAAATAACATCATATCACCACTTAACATTAAACTCTCTATCTATGCATAAATAGACGTGAATTCAGAGGCGGCTCTAGAATTACAGTTTAGCGCTAACAAATGGTGGAATCGGGATTTGAACTTAGAGGTAGCCTTCAAAATAATCGTTATAATGCCATAGTCCCAAAAAAATATTCGATCTGTCAAACTGAGAAAATATAAAGGATACGGAGTATGTTTTATTTGAACAAATGCAAACTTGTTTTCAAAAATTAAAAGTACTCATTGACATTTAGTATCCTATGGGAGAAAAGTAACAAATACTTTGAAGCAAAATGCCTTTATTTTGGCTCCCGTTTTGCTGATTGAACAATATTTTTTAAAATGGAGGAATATTTAATACATAAGAAGTACACGTTTTCAAAGATAATCATAATACCAGAAAAGAATTTGTATCGATGGGAGGCTGGGACCCTGGCCCTTTGGAGAATGAGTATTTTGTAGACTTTAAAAAATGTACTTCCGAAGAATATTTTTAAATTTTTTTGGCACAATTTAAAGTACTCAATGAGCACTTCAATTTGGTATAAATCAAATTAAAAAATTACATAGAGAAGTTTATTTTTTTTGAGGTTTGAAATTGCACGTATTCCTATAACTGACTATTGAAAATTGGGCTTGGTTTTTTCTATGTGCTGTTATTGTTGTATTTGGCTTTGTTGGTCTTTGAGTGTATGCTTCATTGTTTTATCTGAGCTCATTGTTTTATCTGAGCTCTTTAGCCCCACAGATGTTTTGGGCTTAACCCTTAGGTATATTTTTCAACTTTTGATTTGGAATCTCTTTCCCCCCTAGTTAAAGTTTTTTATTGCTGGTCAAAAAAAGGGAACAGAGAGGAGTAACTTTTTTCATTTAAGGGTGAGTTTCCACTACGGTATTTTGGATATTTTTGGACTACAAGTTGTCAAATTAGTTGATGTATGCGAGGAGAATAACACTATGATTTGACAACTTGTAATTGAAGAATACCAAAAATATTGCAGTGAAAACTTAATTAGTTGAAAATTTAGTAAGCTTGATTTATTTTATTTCGTTGAGCTATACAATCCACATTTTTTAGAAGGTGGGAAGATAAATACAATCCCTTTTCAGTTTTTGTTTGTTTTATCATACTCCCTCCGTCCCCTAAAATGGTCACTTTTGGGAGTTCCAACTTTTAAGAGAAAAAAATTATAATATTATGAAAACTCAAACTTCCAAATAATATCCTTGAAAAATGTGAAAAGACTTTTGTCTCATGTGCAAAAATAAGGGTAAAATGGAGAGTTTACCAAGATTTGCTTTTGACTTTTAAAATTGGACAAATTTTATGGGACAAGTAAAAGCATGAAAATGTTCAACTTTGCAAGACGGAGGGAGTACATTTTTTCACAACTAAAAATTAATTTAAATTAATTAATTTCACACTTCAAAATTTAAATAAATATATAAAATGAGATACTATAACGTGGATAGATCTATTGTCAATCTAACGCTAGTTCTATCTATGTAGATGTAGTCATGTGTAATGAGTTATTAGACCTAAACGCTGACTGTATTGTTATATTAATTCATCGGGTATTTACCAAAGGTAATATCAAGCGCTTTTATAGGTTTTGATATTTCCGTCGTACTAAAGTTTTCGTCGGTGGGTGGTCTCCGCTGTTTCTCGGCCATCATCAGCGGCTGTGCTCCTTGGTGGTGCTGCGCCTGGGCGGCTTTCATTGTCCGGTGGCTGCTGTGGCTGGTTTGGGTCTTGAGAAGTATGGTGGTGGGCTGTTGTGGCGTTAGGGGTTGGATGTTTTGGTGGCGAGGGTTTGGTATCTGGGTTTGGATCGAGCGGTTGGGCTACGGCAGTGTGGTGGTTGGGTTATAGCGATGTTATCTCTACGAGGTTTCAGGTGGCCGTGGATGGGCGTCCAAGCTGTTCTCCGGAGCAGCAACATGGGCTTGTTTCCTGGGTTCCGGCAATGGTGGTGGCAGCCGATCGTTTTCTTCTCGGGTGGCCATGGAGCGTCGTGGAATGGCAGCGGTGGTAGCTTGACTGCTAGGTGCTGGTTAGGGTTTTAGTGGTTGGGCTTGGCTCATATTATCTAGGCATTGTAAGGTCCTTTGGTTGGTGTTTCTTTGTGCTGATTGTATTTTCTAGGTATCTCTAGACCCATAGTTTTGTTGGGCTTCGGCATTTAGGTGGGCGTTGTCCCAATGGGTATTCTCGATTGATTTCTTGTCAATCGTTGGTTTGGATCTCGGATTGGACAGACGATTGCTTCCTGAGCATGATGTTACTCTTATTAGTTTTGTAACAATTTCAAGATTAATAAAAAAAAAATTACTGTTCAAAAAAAAATTTTACATTTATTTTTAGCTTGCCAATTAACCGAGGCTTCCAAAAAGGTTCATCAACACACTGTTTGGAATTGACTTCTGTAACTGAAACTCGATTTGCTACCTAATTATTTTTTAGTTACTGCCTATGTTCACAAGCTGCTGCATGTGATAGTATGCCAGGGAAGAAAAACGTAGAGAAAAGAAGAATTCTATTTTACATGGGAATCGAAAATAAAGA
>JAXBDA010006855.1:0-19373 GCA_036023075.1 Gaultheria prostrata
GAGCAATCTGCGCAATCGTATGGGAGATCAGTGGATGAATGATTGCTTGGTTACTTATATTGAGAGTGATGTATTTGATACCGTTGATAACGAGACTATTATACAACGGTTTCAAAGTATGAAAACTCGTCGAGGGCAATTGTAATATACTTTGTCTTCATCCATTGTTTTTGGGTGGCATTGTCGATATTAATGGAATTTTTTTTGTCTATGTTTAGTTGTATTTTATTGAGGTAGTCGAGCAAAAGAATTTTTGAACACCCTTAGAAAAATTCCTGGAGCGGCCACTGGAGGCTGTTGATTTGAAATATCTTGCCTCAGTTACTGACTTACCATTTTCATTAGCCATTTTCGTTACAGGACCCACATAGTGAAAAAAGTATTTATGTGTCGACATCTGATTAGAAGTTGTTTTTGTCTATTTTACCGAGCCTCCGTTAAAAAGATAATCTCACGGTAATAATTTACTAACAACTAACCCACTAACACTATTACTGTGCACACAAAAAAAAAAGAAACTAGGAATTGCACCTTGCGATTGTAAGTGAGGCCCACTTTACGACAAAACTTACAAAAAACTAACATTACGCCAATGATTGTACAAGTAGCATTTTTTATTAGAAAATAGATATCAAATCCGCAGATTACAAACTCAAGAGGCTATTCCGACGCTGTTATCTTCTTCGGATCTTGAATCATAACTGGGCAATTTGTGAAGACCTTGGAGTAACATGCTGGAAATAGTTCTGGAAAAACCAAGTTCAGGCTTCCAACCGACTGTGGTTTTGGAACACGGTTCAATCATCATCAGTAGCTAAATGCACAAAAACCATTTTGCTTGGAGTAGAACATAAACTAACATTAGTCTCTCCATATGGCTCAATATTTGCCAGATGAAAATGCAAGCACGACAGTTGACAGTACAAACATGTATTATTATGAAGTTCTCTCCTTTAAAACTTACTATAACAATTTACCAAAGACAAAAGTCAGGAACATCAAAAGTCTGAGTCTAAGTTTCTCTATCAAACACGAAATCCCGTCAACCTCTTTCCTTCTCAGGAAATGCAAACCACCATTAACATTAAAGACCCAAGCTGGAATTTCTCAGCTTCCGAAAAGTATTTCATTCCTTGGCAAAGATCATAAGAAAAAGAAGAAAACCGGAAAAAAGAAACAAGAAGGGATGACTTCAACTGAATGTTGTGGTTGTGTCAGATAATAGGCTTTGGTGACCGGTGAGAATAATTACGGTGATAGGGAGAAACATGTGGCCCATTTGGTATGGATAGACTCCGGGTCGGTTGCCCAATCTTCGGTAGCCCTTCCGACGGCAATTTCAGACTACTATTTCTGGAATTTGGGTTGAACCGCCCGACCCGTTCAGCTTGCAAAGCCTGGAAGTGGGGTGAGGAACACGCCATGTCCTTGAGGTCAGATAAAGGCCTTAGGGCTTCAACAACTTCGCTCATCAGAGGTCTGGCTTTTGGGTCACGGTAAAGGCAGCACGAAGCCAATTGGGCTGCTTTCTGAGCACCTTTGATTGAGAATCGACCTTCAAGGCGGGGATCTATTAGTCTATAGAATCTTCTCCTCTCTCCTAGACATGGCCGAGCCCACTCGACCAAGTTGTGCTCCCCATTGGGACGGTTTTTGTCCATGGATCTGCGTCCCGTCAACATTTCAAGTAGAACAACACCAAAGCTGTAGACATCACTCTTCGATGTCAGATGTCCTGGCACAAAACGTATGACAGTAAATACATCAGATTGAATTTGACAAAACTGAGAAAGAAGGGAAAAAGACTAATTTGCAAGCTCAAGATACTTAACAAAACTAATATGATTTAAAGACTAATTTGCAAGCTCAAGATACTTAACAAAACTAATGGTCACCGCTTTATCCTGGTTGCTATCGATTACTTCACAAAATGGATATTCATTACGTACGGGTACGGCACACATAAGGAGATAGAACTGAAACGCTTCTTGCGCTAATGGTTCACTTCTATTCACTCTTTGGTACGAGGGCGGGCACATAAAGACGTTTTCGCCCTTCTTAAAGAGAGGGGAACCCCGACCGAAGGAGCTACCTTAGCGGAGTAGGGCTACTCGGTCAATAGTTACAGGGACGGTACAGCAGGAGCGAACTTCGGGGCTTAGATGTTACTGGGAATTCACCCTTATGAGAGAAAGCAAGAAAGCACTCCCATTCATAGAGATTCAAGTATTGGGAATTCGTAATTAGAAGCGGGAGCTTCTTCCGTTTTTTATCAGGCTATTGTCTCAGAGTGCATAGTGAACAATTGACCTAGTGATCATTGCAAATCTCCCATGTTCTCAAATTTGTCGTGCTAGTTACTACATTCATTTGTTTCAAAATAAGCATATTCAACACAACTTTCACTTTTGAAATTTGATCACTGTGAGATATAGCAGATAACAAGCTAAGGTTACCCCAAATCATGTGGCAACTATGCTAGTAAGAGAAATTAGTAATGCAAGACAATCAAGCAGAAGAATAAAGAAAAGAATTAACCAACGGTAATAATGCCCTGCAAGAGAAAACCAAGACATCTGATCCTAGGAGCATGCGTGCTATCTTTATCCCAAGCACCACACTAAATGGGCTCTTCAACATGCTAAAGAAAAGGCAATGATTGCCAAATAACACTTCATAAGAAGAGGTTACAAGATAAATCCTCAAATAGCAAATATGCGTCAAATAAATTCTTCTATAATCGGACAAATGACCATCAAAGTCATAGTCGTGCTATCAGAACAAAATTTTTTTTATCTAAATGTTGCTTTTAAAAATTTCTTTTTGATCATGAAACATAGAAGCCTATCTATCACTCACAACTTGAGTGCACACTAGTGAGAAAGTATAAAGTACAGGATTGTGGTGGTTGAGTTAAGAGATGTCGTGTACAAGAGCAGTTTGAACAGGTTACGATGGAAAGTAGGACTTCATATAAATACGACTTTCGAGCAGATAAAATGACTTTTTTGACCCACCAACTGTAAGAAAGGAAATATATTTCGAATTTTCAGTTGATAAATGGCACTAGGAGACACCAAGGACTCTGGCTTGAGAACAGTCATGGTATGGTACATGACTATTGATCTATGAATACTTTTATATCCACGTAATCTAGTAATGACCTACATCTTTCTTTCTTCTTTTGAAGAGCTAATGACCTACATCTTTTGTAGTTCTTTCATTCTTCCAGACAAACATTTTGAAAAGAAATGCCTTCTTCCTGCTTATATAGAATTTCTGCCACATAATATAACCTCCATTATTTATGCAAAACTTCTACACCCAGTGAGCTACTTCTATTTCAGCAAGAATCTATGCAAAACGAAAATTAAAAAAAATAATCAGAGGCGAGCATTAAGTGAAGGTAAATGGCAATCTCTCCATGGCTCTTAGCTGTCAACCCACATAAGGCAGGCCAATCAAGAGCTCGGGTACTGAATGGGCAACCATACAAACCCATTGGTTTTGAGCCCTTAACCAATACAAAGAGCAATTTTGAATCATATGTTCCAACTGAACTGAATAGAGTCAAGTAACTCCTCTCTCCAGTGGAAGAGAGCAATTTTGAGTCAGCAACCCGTCTATCACAGCAAGGAGGACAGCAATAGAGATCTAAGACTTAAAATTTTGTTTGTTTCTCTTTACTCCTTATTGCTACTAGAGATGCTCAATAACTTTCTGTTTTTCCGAAAGACACAGGATCCAACTTTAACGATCAGAATATACTCTAATCATAGAGTCTTTTACTGCATGCTCCAACTAAAAAGGTAACAGGAGCCAACTTCTGAAAGAATGAAAAATGTATGTGTTATGGCCTTAAGTGAGTATCAAAAATTTGATCGCAAAGGTTAGTGCTTTCAATAATGCATGTAAAGAATCCTAAGGCAAAAAATGCAGATTTGTTGTTGTGCCTTAAAGTTTGAAGTTCTTTTCCAGCGGAGTACACATTACTATATGCACCTCATATTACCTAAAGGATGTAGATCTTTCAGTTTATGCCTGAAAAGGACAACATGGGTTATATGCATTCAACTAATCACTTTTCACCGAATCAACAGAAAATCCTAGCCCAGAGGCCTCATGAAATGAAGATGCATAAACCAGAAGAGGAGAGGGAGAATAATATGGTTCAGGTTCAAGGAATGATAACAAAATGTAACATCAAATTACCACAAAAAAGGTGAACTAATGAAATGCAAGAAAAGGAAGATTTAGTTTTAAAATGCCAACCTGTCATCACATACTCCGGGGCTGCATACCCATATGTGCCCATGACTCGAGTAGATACATGTGTTTTATCTCCCTCTGGGCCATCTTTGGCAAGTCCAAAATCAGAAAGCTTCGCATTGTAGTCCTGGAAAAGCAAGTTGTAAAAAGTAATGAGACCAAAAGAATGAGGATACTCGGTTGTTCTATCGTGTGTTGAAGCTACATACCGCATCTAAAAGGATGTTTGAGGTTTTAAAATCACGATATATAACAGGCCTTTCAGCTTCCTCATGAAGAAAAGCAAGTCCCTCGGCAGCACCAAGTGCTATTTTCATTCTGGTGGACCAAGGAAGAGGCAACGACCCTGTCACATACAACTCAAATTGTCACCATAGAACACCAAATTCATAACATGGAATATCATTAATTAGCTTGACGGTGTCATTGATAGCTCCCGTTTAGTAGTAACTAGCAAGGCATTCTACTGAGCCAGTTTTGCAACTTCGCATACTTAATAAGGGGCATGCCGCATGAGTGCTCAGGGATGTTGAATTCTCTTGAACAGCTCCACCAACCCACGCAATTATGGGACAACAAAATGAGCTGAAATTCTGGTCACCTAATACCCTGGGACCCAGCTTGAAGCCATATTGGCAGCGCTCCATGCAAGGAAGTATCCGATCAAAACACTTATGATAGGAATGAAGATGCACATCTCTAAGAGCAGGGAAACCTTGCCGAAATTATATAAATTACCCGAATGTGTTATAGGGACATCCTTTTTCAGGATTAATCCATCAGATATTATTGTTTTCTTTTTTTTAGTTTTCTTTTTTTTTCACTTTCCGGAAGTCCATAAAAGGGAACACAAACTCTATTTTCCATTTCTAGCAGCATGATCACCTTTTTAAATGTAAAATCTTGCCAAAACGGTTGAATAAGGGAATGTTTCACCAAGGACATAAAATGAAGTGGGAAAAGTGATTTTCAAAAGGATCAAACTCAGAAAATAACAATTAACTAATTAAGAAACATATTTGAAGGCACGTCTTTAGAGGAACATATAAGTTGTTTGAAAATAACTAGAAGGACTCGGTCGATGGAAATAAAACAAACAGTAAAAAATTTAAAGGAAGAGCAAATGCAGTTACATACTTCTGAAGAGGTGGTTCTCCAAGCTTCCACGAGGCATAAACTCATATACAAGCAGCCTTTGATCATCCTCAATGCAATACCCAACTAATTTAACCAAATTAGGATGGATTAGGTCACCAAGAAAATTAACTTCAGCCTGCAATGTGAAAAGTACAAAATAGCCATCAAGTATAAGCAGAATAAATAAAACAAGGACATTCCGAGAAAGGGAAATATTCATACCAGCCACTCTTTGTGACCCTGAAGTCCATCATGATTGAGTGTTTTTACTGCAACTGTAAGCCCTGTTCCAGGTCTCACTGGTGTAGTTCCGCAGTCATTTACCCAACCTTTGAAAACGCAACCAAATCCTCCCTCTCCAAGGAGACTCTCAGGTCTGAAATTCCTTGTTGCCGACTTAAGCTCATTGAAAGCAAACTTCCGCAGCTGAGAAGAGATTTTAAGTTCTTCGCCCATTTTGGGAGTGGATGGGGTACTTTCTGCATTGCTCGTTGTTGAAGATGATACAACTGGAGCAACTGGTTGGTCTGGGCTTGTGTCGTTGGTAGATTTACTCTCCGCTGTTTACATGCAAAAACACAACTTCATGGTTATCTAGCTTGTTAGCTATTGTTTACCATCTACATGGGAGCCAATTATTATATTCTGAATTTGTGACACCATCGTAAAAGGTACATCAATGTCAAGAAAAAGATAGTAGCGAAATCCATAGTATTCATAACACAAATGACTACCTTTGAATTATCTACCATATCTGGTTTGTGTTTTGGATACATTTATCTGTTTTTGCAATGCAGAATGAGAAACTAGTGAGAGGGAAAGGAAACAAGAACGTTGTCCTAAAAAAGAGGGTGGCAACCAATGCGGAAAGTTCATGAGCCACTACCACCAGCTACACAAAAAACTAGCTAGAGTAGTTTCACAAGGTTCCATAAAGTTTCACAAAACCACATTATTAATGTATACATCCATAATGTGAACAAGCATGATGCATGACTACTCGAACATGTTTTATTGTTATCACCATTCTGAACAAAATTTCTTGACTACTAGCAGGAATTGTCTACGGCTTTTTAAGTTCTACCTCAAGAAACTAAAATTACACCTTCGCAAAACCACATCCCTAAAAATGTAAGTCCAAACCTAATATGATGTCAATGCCCTTTCCTCATGCCTCCCACACCCTCACTTTACTGCTGCAGGCTTATTTAACTGTAGACACATGAGCAGGACATGGGATTCTTTAATTACTATCGGCTTACTAGGTTGGCTTTTCTTGCAAAAATGCCTCATTTTCTTGTTTTTAGAAGCATTCAATGGGTAGTTATTGTTAAGTTTAAATGCGACGTACATCATTGTGATATGGAATAGTGTTAAATACAGAAGTAAGCCTTGTGCTTTTAGGGTTTTCAAAAGTTCAACACCTGGCCTGTTGGGAAGAACCAAGGATGGTATACTTGCGGGGATTGATAAAACAGATATTTGACAGCTGCAAGATATCTCTGTGCATGCGCGCATACGCACGCAAGTGCACGCGCACACATGTTTTTCTTAAGGCCATAAATAAGCCTGCCCTTTGGGAAGGCAAGTGTGGTTTTTTGGGCAGGAATGAAGAGGATAAATCTACGATGACTATATGTTCACTCCTCTCTCCCAAGGAAAAACAAGGGCGGTAAATTATCAAAACGGAAAAACAAGGTTGGCTTACTGTGCAAGGAGCTGATGATGAAGGAGATATAGTCAACAAATTTAAGTCCCTCTCGGAAAGAAACAACGTTGGCTATTTGACATGAAACAATGGTGGTTCCCGATCAAAAAAAAAAAAACAATGTGGTTTACTGGGTGGGGTCAATAAGACAACTCTATGTTGTCTCTCTTTCCTTCATTAGGTATACCAACTCATTTTTCCTTCTTTATTCTCTTCTCTCAACTGCTGCCTTCTGAAACTACTGCCTCCTTTCTCTCTTTGTTGATCTTCCTCCGACCAACTATTCCCTACTGTCTTCTTTCCTCTTTCTAGGCTCACATATGCAATTCTCACAGAAAGCTTTTTCTACTCGCATCTCTTCCTTTCCTTGTTTTCCTTTAATTTAAACGCCTAGGACGCAATTGTGTCAACGAATAGAACCCTAGTACATTTCCGTGTTACAAACCTACTCTATCTTCTTTCTCAAGAAGCGGTCCAGAGGGCTACAGTTTTTGGAAAATGGGTGCAACTAATTAAAACAATGCAAGCTATTATCCAATCATCGATTGTTGCGATCTAATAATACGTAATTAAGAATTTAGCATTGAACATAGCACCCGGTTATGACATTCTTTTAGATTCAATGTCTTACCTCGAGAATGAAGAAAAAATTATTGCTATCAAGCATGCATGTCAATGAACATAATGATGAAGAAGCGAACATTGATGAACATGTGAAGAAGGTAAATAGCCGTAAACGATTCTTGATAAACCTAATGGTTAATACACTTTTCAGATCAGCTGAGGAATCAAACCCAGAGTACAATCCAACATGCACAAATCCAACATTATCAATGCCTGATAAAGTGGACAAATGTCCATTTAAACACAAAGCACGCGCCAATTCAGGAATATCCTGCTCTAGGAAATGATACCAGCAAATTCTCAAACAAATCGACATGCTCCGGTAATTAAAATGGTTCAAGAGAATACCATCTTGTGTGCTACTGCCACTTATAGAGCTTTCTACTTTGGACCCTGAGGGCATGCACTTCCCCAGGAACCGGAATTTCAACCAACACCCCGTCTCCACGGCATCATCATCTTTCTTCTTCCTCATCTTTGGTTTTTCCACACCCCAAAGACCCACCTTAACAGCATCAGAATCTAACCCCATTTTCCCACAAACCCTGAATCTAAATCCCCGTACTCCGCATAAAAACCTCAAACATCAAGGACTTCTGTGCAACAAACTTACCCAAATCCTTAACCGAAAACACTTACCCAAATCCAGTCATTCCACACATGAAAACGCAATGAAAAAAGGAAAATCAAAGAGCCAGCAGAGTGAATTCCTTATCTAACTCAACAAACCCATGATCAAATGCCTTAAAACACCAAAGAGACTCAGCCAAACCGGATAAAACCCAAAAATCTCTCGAAACCCAAATGACTGAATGAGAAATGTGAGTCAGCGAAATGGGTACCAATTAGATCACCAAAAAAGGGCATGAAATTCAAAACCCACAACGCAGATTAGCGTATTTCTACTGCATTGGTCTGATTTGCAACTTTAGAGAACTAAAAGACACAGAATCTGAAAGGGGTTCAGAGTGGAAAACGCAGTCCGAAATGGGTACCAAAAATATACGTATAAAAATGAGTAAATATAAAATATACGTGTATATAGTTCACATTATGAGCCTATCAATGTCCGAATATGATCCCCTACAGGAAAGGGTTTTGGGAGAAAAAGACGACGACAGGCAGAGGCTGTTTTTTTCCTAGTTTCGAGGCCAAAGCAAAGAAAAAAGAAAGGAAAAAAAAAAAAAAAACAGTCGATATAGTGAGAGAATGTGTGTCTGTTTAGAGAGAGAAACGTGCGTTTTGCGTGAAAAGGAGCGAGAGAGGATGGATAATGGAGACAAGAGGGAGGGAAAAGGATAAAGTGACGGGTCGTGACCGATGCGTTGGCGGAATGTGATTGGCTGTGAGAGTCGGAGATTAGGATGAGAGTGGGGCCCTATGTGAAGGTCCGTCACAAAAATTTAGAGACTTTCTTCCGAAAGAACAGTAAACCGGTCTTGATGGGGTCCACAGTCTTTTTTTCTCCCGAGTTGGTAGGCCCACGCTCGTTTTTCCCCCGAGACAGGGGCCCACCTAGTTGAAGGTTTTATGGTTATTGCCCTTAATGGTCTCGGGCTGGGAAGTGAGTGTCGAGTTTTGTGGACTTGTTGTGGTGAAATGAGCTGTCCAAATTGGCCCATTTTTTTTTGTTGAACTCACGGTATATATATAAAACAAACTAAGAAGAATCCTTAGACAGAATCGAAACTAGAGCGGGCGGAATACAACCCAAAGAATTGGAGAGATTCTTATCTAAACACTGAGCAGCAATCCAATGCGCCGCATTGTTAGCTTCCCTCCTACACCAAGAAAATGACCAAGACTCTGAAACTGCCCAAGCTCTAATATCATCCACGATCACTGCTATCTCCCATGGGGCATCCAAGGCATCCCCATTAACAAGACTAATCAAATTCTTACAATCAGACTCAAAGATCACCTTTTCAAACTTCTGCTCCTTAGCTATACCACAAGCGATTCGTAAAGCCCAAGCCTCAATTGCTACTGCAGAAGATACCATAGCGCGGCCACACCGCCAAAACTGAGCACGTCCACCATGGTCCCTAGCAATAATGCCAAAGGCAGCCGAGCTGCGGGAGGATTTGAAAGCTCCGTCAATATTAATTTTTGTAAATGAAGGGGGAGGGGGCTCCCACTTCGCCACACGAACAGGCCTAGAAAGGCCCCTTTTATTCCCATGTAGCACAGCTAGAAGGTAGTCCCCATTTGCCAAACAAGCTTGGCCAATCACAGCCGTCGGGTTCAGGACTACTCCATCAAAAACAAACTTGTTCCTAGCTTTCCAAATCGCCCAGCAAATCTGAAAAATAACCCCAATCTCTTC
This sequence comes from Gaultheria prostrata, assembly GCA_036023075.1. Classification (NCBI taxonomy): domain Eukaryota; kingdom Viridiplantae; phylum Streptophyta; class Magnoliopsida; order Ericales; family Ericaceae; genus Gaultheria; species Gaultheria prostrata. The sequence continues at coordinate 10,065 of JAXBDA010006855.1, forward strand.
TTGACCAATTTCCTTCGCCATACTGCCACACAACAGATCCTTCATCCATCTATCAACTGTTACCATTTCCGATTGAAACACCCAGCAAGCTCTACCACTACCAAATCAAACTGCCCTACTTCAAGGGCAGAAGAAGAGGAGTTGTTCCATAGTCTCACTGCTCTCTCCACAGATTGGGCACGACGGGTCAGAACCACATTTCCTTCGAACAAGATTAGCCCTGCAAGCCATCCAATTGCGAAGCACTTTCCACATAAACATACGAATTTTAGGGAGAGTTGGAATACCCCACAACCGTTTCCACATAGAACTCGGGGGGAAATAAGAACAAGAAGGCCTTGAGGAAGCTGCCCTAGCAGACGTACTAACTTGGGTCGTATATCCAGACTTCACCGAGTAAATCCCATTGTTTGTAAAACGCCAAATAACTTTGTCCTGAGCATTTGAGAGACTGATCGGATTTTTGCAAACCTCGTGACATTCCTCCTTAGAAATGCACAACCTCAGCTTATCCTTCTCCCAAGTCTTGGTCACTGGGTTAATAAAATTAGCCACCATCACCGGATCACTAGCAGTGCTGGGGCTTGGAGCAACTCTCCCACCCGTGAGAGCAGGAACCCATGCATCCTCCCAGAACCTAATCGTATCTCCATTACCGACACTCCACTGAATACCTTTTTGAATAAGATTACGACCCTCCAAAAGACTCCCCCATAACCACGAAAGCTTTGGTCCTTTGACAACCTCCATGCAAGAGCTTTTAGGGAAGTATAAGCTTTTAATCACCCTAGCCCATAGGGAATTGGGGGAGTTTAACAAACGCCAAAATTGTTTTGCAATGAGAGCTGTGTTGAATGCCTCAAAATCCTTAAACCCAAGACCACCCATAGATTTCGGATCAGTCATCTTATGCCAAGCACCCCAATGAATTTTCCACCCCGTATCACTACTACCCTACCAAAATATGCTAATAATAGAGTTCAAACAACTAGAAATAGACTTGGGCAGTTTGAAGCACATCAATGTATACATCGGGATGGGTTGGTGCACAGCCTTAATAAGCACTTCTTTACTCGCATGATTGAGGTGTTTATTTCCCCACCCCTGGGTTTTTCGGATTATTCGATCTCTGAGGTAGCCCAACGACTCCTTTTTTTATTTCCCCCAGAATGCAGGCAGGCCCAAATACTGGGTAGATTCAGACATCTCGATCATCCCCAATACATTCCTGATCTCATCTTTAGTACTTCCCTCTGTATTGGCAGAGAAGTAGATGCTGGATTTCTGAACATTAAGAGTTAACCCTGAAGCATCACTAAAGCTGTTCATTAAAACCATGAAATTCGAACAGGACTGAGGAGTAGCTTCAAGAAATACTAACGAATCATCTGCAAACAGAAGGTGGGACACCACAGGACTTCTTTTCCTCATCTGAAGACCTCAGATGGATTTGTTGTTGACCGCCTTAGTCATAATGTTTGAAAAGACATTCGCCACTATCAAGAACAAGTATGGGGAGAGGGGGTCCCCTTGGCGTAAACCTCTGCGAGGGAAAACACTACACACTTGACCCCCATTTACCATAATAGAATACATAACCGAGCACACACATTGTCTTACCCAGCCAATCCATTTGCCTTCAAAACCCATTCTCTCCATGACGCTAAACAAAAAATCCCAGCAAACCCGGTCATATGCCTTATTCAAATCCAACTTAATAGCCACCGATGCCTTAGGACCCACCTTCTTGTGCTTAAGGAAATGAAAAACCTCATGAGCAATTATAATGTTGTCTTGGATTTGTCTTCCAGGGATAAAGGCGGACTGTTGCTCAGAGATGATCCCATGGATAAAAGGCTGCAACCTATTAGTAAGGACCTTGGAAATAATCTTATAGAGGAAATGGCATAAGCTAATGGGTCGCATCTGATTCATAGATTCCGGATTAGGCACTTTGGGAATAAGAGTGATGTTGGTGTGGTTCACTTCTCTAAGTAAGACCCCATCATTAAAAAACAACTGGACACCAGAAAAACTTCCTCACCAACTGTTTCCCAGTAATTCTGATAAAAGATACCAGGAAAGCCATCAGACCCAGGCGCTTTCAAAGGGCCCATCTGGAAAACTGCTAACTTCACTTCTTCCCTAGATATATCCTTGACAAGTTTGGAATTCCACTCTGGAGAAATTATGGGATCAATCAAAGAGAGCAAATCATCAAAAGATCTTACTGGTGGCTCAGTATACAGATTCTGAAAATGCTCTTTGACAATCGTTGTAATATCCTTAGGTTCAGACTTCCACACCCCATATTTATCTTTTAACCGTAAGATTTGATTTCTTTTACGTCTTTGAATCGTGGATAAATGGAAAAAATGAGAGTTTTTATCTCCCATTTGCAACCACTTAATCCTTGATCGTTGATGCCAAAACATGGCATCCTTCTGCCATAAATCTTCAATAACTAACTTCACTCTTTTCTCCAATTCTGCCAACTCTCGATCAAAACCTTTCTCTAGAAGACTTTGAATCTCAATCAACTGTTCCTTGGCTGCAGCAATTCTAAGCCTCAAATCCCCACAGGTATTCTTACTCCACTCTTTCAGCAGATCTTTACATACTCGTAACTTCTTGCAAACAATAAGCATCCTAGCCCCTTGCTGACTCCTCTCCCAACCTTGCGTTATCACATCTTTACATTCTTCCTCTGTAACCCAAAAGGACTCAAACATAAATGGTTTCCCCACTTTGCACATAGTGGCCGAAGTATTCAATATGAGGGGGTTGTGGTCAGAACCAATAGCAGCCTCCACAAAAACCATAGCCTTATCAAACAGCTCTCGCCAAGTAAAATTAGCAAACGCCAGATCTATCCTTTCCATGATGAAATGCTCCCCTCCTCTATTATTCCTCTAGGTAAATCTAGGCCCCTTATACTCTAAATCCACCAACCCACAATCACTAATCAACTGGTGGAATGCAACCATAGAGCTTTGATTAGGAACGTGGCCACCAAGCTTGTCCCCCACACAAAGGACCTGATTAAAGTCCCCCATGCAAAGCCATGGAAGACGAATAGACTGAGCCAATTCCTTAATATCACTCCAAACTTGCTCCATTCCAGCCCTAGAGGGACACCCATAAACGAAAGTAGTTTCCCAAGGAGAATGAGCAGCCTTCTCTGTACCCACAGCATGCATAAAATTCTTGTTTGCCTCCTCTACTACTAAATCCACATTGCTGTTCCACCAAAGAGCCAAACCCCCAGATAATCCTTCAGGCTCAACATATCTACCATTATCAAACCCTATGCGACGACGAATGGCCTCCATCTTTGCCTTATTGTTCTTGGACTCCATTAGGAAAACAATGGAGGGGCGATTTTTACGAACTAACTCACCTAAAGCCTGGACTGTCAAGGTACGCCCAATTCCTTGACAGTTCCAGGTTAGGATCAACATTGGGGGGTGGCTGTTCTAGGCCAGCCACACGCCCTCTTGAAACAAAAGGAACCACCTCCATATCATGATCAGCCGAAACCATATTAGACGGGTTAAAAAGAACCAGAGGGAGAGATACCTCTGGATTAACACCTTGCTGAATCTGAACATCACACAAACCCTCTTCCTGGAACAAAGAGCTATTCCCAGAAGGGGGAACTCTGGAATTAGACTTCCGTTTACCTCTAGCTGGCTTATGGGTAGGGGGAGTGGGATGGATTTTAGGAGGATGAGGGATAGGGTTTGTTGAGCAGAGACGAAGAAGCTTGGGGCGACAGTCCTCCACCAAATCGGAGTTAGCTTTTCTCTTAATATTTAGGGATTGGAAGACTGAGGTAAGGGGAATATCACTAAACCCAGGCAATATAGATTTAGGTGGGCTAGACGGACTAGGGGGGTTATGGGCCAAAAAGTAATTGGGTTTAGACAAAACTGAGCTAGGGAGGGAATGGGCTATAGTTACCTTATGTGGGCTAATCATGGGCCCAGAAAACACAGGAGAACTGGGAGGGGAAAGAAGAGCCTTTGGGCTATCTGCTGGTTCAGTTACAAAATATGGGGACGTTGCAACAGGTGGGCTTTCAATAGAAGGTCCAGTCAAAAGAGTGGGCTTAGTGTTAATTCTGGGTAGGGAAATACTGGTGGGGGGACCCGACCCGCAAGCAGCCAGAGATGATTTCGAATTAATAGGGCCCAACACAGGTGCACCTTGGGGAATACTCAAAGGGTTGTTAGGATTAGAGGTACCTGTCACCTTGGCCAAAGAGACATCTGTCACCTTGAATCCACCACCATCCGTACTGGTAGTGGGATGTGCTCCCCTCACTCCCACATTCGGCTGCTGATTCTGTACTATAGCTGATGAGTTCACACGCTCCATTTCCTTGCTAACCACGCGCTCGCCAGAAACAATACTCTGATTCTCCGGTCGCCGGAGAAGGAGGTCTTGAGTTCTACTCTCTGTTGCATCCTCCTTTGTGTTAAATTCCTCAACCGGAATAAGGGATTTCTTAGCTCTCCCCGTTCGTAAATCAGGGCCATAACCCGACTTCTCACCTTCCTCCCTCGTGACATTCTTACAGCTCCTCTGGTCATGGCCTACTCTTCCACAAGCATAACAGAAATCAGGGAGGTTCTCATACTTGAATGAGATCCAGCGATCCCAAGACAAATCAGACTTTCCTCTCATCCAAAAACCCTTAGGAAATGGGTGTTTGAGATTAACCTCAACTCGTATTCTTAAAAAGCTACGAGCTAACAAGATATTATCCGGCGCCACTTCTAGGGCAAGGATCCTCCCAAAGCGTTTCCCTATTATTTCAGCGTTGGCCCTGCACATCTTTTCTATGGGGAGCCCATGGATCTGAACCCAGAAGGGGCAAGCAGTGAACCCTAACTCAGGAATCACCATCCCATCTTCCAGAGGTAGCAGGATCAACAAACTATTCATAACAGACCACGGTCCCTCCTGAAGGACCGTACGCCTATCTTCAGCATCCTCAAACCGAAAATGGAAAACATTGTTGTCCCAAGCATGGACATGGAACGGAGCCTTAGTTCTCCACGTCGCCGTAAGCAGATTTGACAGAATAGGGGCTTGAAGAAGTCTCCCCTGAACCACTTTCCCAACGAGACCAAGATTACTAGAAACCCCCGATTCACCAAACCCCTCCTCGAGGTCCAAGGATTCAAAATCTGTCATGGTAAATGGAGAAGTGAAGGTCAAGGTCAAGAAAAAAAATATAGTAATGGCAGAGAAGGAAATGAAGTGAGTAAGATCAAAGGGAATAAAGAAATGAAAGGAGATGGATAAAGGCGGCGGAGGGAAAAAAGAAAAAGGTGGAGAAGGGGGGAACAGAGACCACTAGGGTAAGGCTCCCATTTTTAGAGAGATAAGCTCCCATATTCCTAGAGAGAGTCTAACTTTAAATTGGCCCATTTATTCAAGCCCATATCACTCTAAGACCAAACGGTGTTCCATTGTTTTTAAAATAAATTGATTTTTCACGGTTTTTTATGCGATGTATTGTGAGAAAATGACCTGTCTTGATTTTTGGAAAAAAAAGTTGTTATTTGTTAGTGGAACACCCCCTAAATTCATACAAATGAAACCCAATGCCAATACGATATAGTACTATTCCTCTTTTTGGTACAATGGAAAAAAAACTAGTGACGCTCAAAAGTCACTCCTCTCATGTCCGCCTCGAGGAGTGGTATGATCTCATCAAGCGGAGTGATATGCGTCACCATCTTGTCTTCTTGATCTTCCCCAATGTCAGCCACCTTGTTTCCCTCTCACAGCGTGTGCTTTCAAGCTGCACCTAGACTCCATCCCTCTATGTATAATGTCGGCCAATCTTTTCTTTTTGAGATATCATAATTTTTTTTGATCATTTTGGATCATTTTGACTAGTCAATGATAAAAAAATTGAGCTATTTTCATGTTTGCCTTTTATTATCGTACTAAAATTTGAAACAAAAGTGGAGGGAAATTAACTAGAGTTTAAAAAGTAATAACTGCATTTTTCAAAATGAGGGTAATTTTGAAAATTCATTTTATTATTAAGGGCAGTGATTGCATTCCTTAAAACAATTGAATTTTCAAAAGGGACCAAAATTTGGGGGCAAAGGGAGTATCAACCAAAATCCAAAGAATAAAAACGGAGATAAGAGTTTGCCACACCATAGCCAGATCATATAAGCTATTTCGGGAGCGTTTGGTTACCTATTTTTTGTATCTTGATTTTTTTATTTTCTACTTCTAGGTGTTTGCCACACCATAGCCAGATCATATTCCGTGAAAATGAGTTTTTATTTTTTGAGTTTAAAGAAGAGAAGTCAGAAATAAGGAGAGAGGTTTGACTTATTATTTTTCACTTTTTCTATTTTGGTTAATAAAAAGACCTAAAGAATATATTTTGTACATATCTCTCAAACACTACTGTTGCAAAATACATTATACAAATATATTCCAAACACCATACGGATTTAATAATACATTCTGCACATACTCTAAAAAGTAAAAAAGGCAAAAAGTTAAAATGAAAAGTCAAAAAATAAGCTCTCAAATACGCCCTCAATGTGGATAAAAAGTTGTTCGAAGTTCACACAATCTTGGAATCAATTCTCCTCCATTGTCATGTCATCACCAAATCCAAGGAATAAAAAAGAAGGTCCCAATCGCCCTTTGTTTTTCCCAAACTTGTATGCTAGCTCAAGTTGATCGACACTTATTTGAAGTCCATCTAATCTTAGGTTCCAATACTTCTCCCCTCCTTGCCTTCTATTCGTACATTATAAGACATTATTTGCTCGTACAGAAAACAAGAATATGTCATATTTTTCCTCGTACCACAAGCTACACATATCGAACTAAACCAAGCTCGGAGCTAGATAGTTTGGACCTGATTGCAAAATTTCTCAACCACTTTTGAAATGTTTTCAAAGTTGGTAAGATTATTTGAAAATGAGTAGAAAATTTTCAACCACAACTTCACATTTGGTACGAGATTTTAAAGTTGGAGACACAATGAAATATTTCTACTACTATTGACCCGCGAAACTTACATCCACACACTACTTCATAAGGTGTATTGGATTGGGCTTTCGGTATCTCGTATCCCCATTAACTCAAGCCAAGTTGAGCCCAGTTTGGGTTCATAAGCTACGGGAACAGCCCAATACCAAGTTACACATGAGAATAAATCAACTCTAGAGCAATCGCTAGTGTTCTAATGAGGGATCCCTCATTTTGTTAAAATGCAGATCTTATAGTTTCCAGCTATACTATGATGATCCGAACCGTTCAATGTGTTTAAAATGTGTTTTTAAGGATTTACGTGTAGAATCACCAAAAAAAATGACCGGATAGGGCTTGATCCGAGTATTTTTTTCATATACATAATTTTATGAAAAACTGCTCTGATCAAGTCATTCCCCGATTTTTTTTTTTTTTTTGTGATTCCTCACGTGGACCTTTGAAAACACGTTTTAAACATATTTAACGGTTTGAATCATCAAAATTCGATCGAAAAATGGTAGGTTTACATTTTAACAAAATGAGGGATCCCTCACTAGAACGGCCAAAACGTAATAATATACTTCCACACATACCGACTCTCAAAAAACTTACAATATTAGTTGAGGTGCGCATAAACTGGTCTGGGCAATTGGTTTAGAAAAAAATATATTGCAATGTGCAATTCCAAGGTTTGAATTGTTTAAGATATAAATAATAAATTTACCCTTCTCTCTAACAACTTAAGCTTTTAGATGAGTTAGTGGTTAACAATCTAATATGGCATTAGAGTATGCAATAAATTCTGGATTCGAATCTCACCGCCTACCTAAGTATAAAATTTACACGTGTTTAGTCTACTTATAGAGGAGAGTTTGTCTACACATGAGGGGGCGTGTTAAAGATATAAATAATAAATTTTCCCCTCTCTAACCGTTTAAACTTTTAGAAAAACGGCAGTTTAAAAAAAAAAAAAGAGATTAAAAACAGGGAAAACACAAGAAATAATATTGAAATGACATTCAACAGTAATGTGAAAAATGTGTTAGCTAGGATAAATGTTGATTATGCCTAACCCCATTCCACTGGTTTGACTTTTTTACTTTTTCAGATTTTATTAGCGGATGTATGTGAAGATAATGACATATCTCGTAAAATGTGAAAAGTCAAAAAATCGAAGAACCTACTTAGTGGAACAGGGCCTTAACCTGAGTTTCCACTGCGGTATTTTTTGGTATTCTTTGACTCTATAAGTTGTCAAATCAATTAATATATGTGATGCGAATGACTTGTTGATTTGATAATTTGTAATCCAAAAACATCAAAAAATACCGTAGTGGAAATTCACTCTAATTGTCACCACCTTCAGTTAAAACTTCCATTAAAATTTAAGTAGTACTTGTATTTTTTCAGTTTTCCCCTTAAAGCTATATATGCTTGAATTCGAATCTCGGTTGTTGAATCCCCTCTGATTATATACAAATCGACATGTATAATTTGATAATTGTCAAAACACTGTAAAAAATAATACTGTAGTGTTTTAAGGAAGCAAAGTTACCGGGGGCCATGAATGTTGAATTAAAGAAGCATTTGGTACCCATCTCCATGTTAACACTTGAGGTAAACCCCATAATTAAGACTATATGAGGTACTCCCGGAGTACTGTGTGACAATGTTTGTGGTGCTCTTCATAAATAAAAGATCGTCACCATATTATGTGGGTCACTCATTGTCTCCAAATTACCTAACAAAAGTGAATATGATAATTGCCCCTACCGGATGATTTGTCGCTACATAAACAGTTGAAACTTGAAAGTACCACGTAGCCAACGACGCCCTGTGATACTCAGGGAGCGTTGAACCTACTAAATCTCTCTTTCGGTGTAAATAATGTGCTCGTACTTATTTTTGTTATATTAAAAGTACGAGACAATGGGTTACTCCTTGTCTATTTTTGTTCTTTTGTTGCTTTTTTGTTATTTTTTTTTGTATTTCAGACCGATAGTATCCTTTTGTTTTGTACTCTTTGTTTTTTATATATGATATGTTTCTGTTTCCTTAGAAAAAAAACCTATACGCTGATCGTTTTTTGCCCTCATACTCTCAAATCCTTTTTGTAGGATATGTTTTGGAATTATTCTGGTATATATATTTACTTTTAACATAACTCCGTACAATCCCGATTCCGAAATTGTTTGATGTATGTGGATCACTACCTGTATTGAATGACTCTAGACGCAATTGGATTTGAAGTTGCGTTCTAAAATTGTGTTTTTAGCATTCCTATATTGC
>JAXBDA010006856.1:0-19372 GCA_036023075.1 Gaultheria prostrata
GGAAGGGACTGATTTTTAGGGGAAGAAGATGAGTTTCTCTCTCCCCTCTCACCACACACACATATACACATCTTTAAAATTACACCCCAAGTCCAAATGTGACTTGTGTAAACCAAACACACCCCAATCAACATATATCTCACCAACACTCCAACACTTAGTTGATTTTACCATTTCATTCAATTCCTCACATTACCCCATTGTTATTTACGAAAAATCAGTATGAATTTCTGGGTCTTCACATATACTCTCCCCTCCATCTCTTTCCCTTCCTTCACCTACCTGTGCCGTCTTTCCCTCCCCTCCATCTCTTTCCCTTCCTTCACCTACCTGTGCCGTCTTTCCCTCCGTTGTCGAATCTGCTCAGTCAGTTAATTTCCTCAGCCAAGATCTGTTCTGGGGCTTGGTGGTCGTGGGTTGCTGTGTTGTGGTCGTTTTCAATGGTGGCCGGAAAGTAGCGGAGAGGTATGTAGAATAATGGATTCCGGCTGGGCTACGGCCGGTGGTGGAGGTCTACTTCGTTCATTTTCCAGCTTGGAATTAATCTCTCTCATGCTTGGTTTGCCGGAGTTGGAATCTGCAAAGCTTTGCCTCTGCTGTCTTGTGACGCGTCTGCGTGGTTTGCAGGTTGGGGCTTTTGGTGGCTGGGGGTGTGGCGGCGGCTACCGCCGGAAATTTTTTCTGTTTAGTTTTTCTATATTTCCCTGTTTTTGTTTGCTGTTTGTTCTTGTCTATCTCCTTTTTGTGAGATCGTTGTTCCCTGCGTGGAACTTTCATTTTTCCCTTTTCGGATTTTCTTGTGAGTTGGGTGATATCCCCAGGGTATGCCTACCCACCCCGTATAGATAACCCGATAGTTGTGGATCTTTTTTCCAACCGAAAGCTTTGGTTGGTGGTATGTAGCCCTTGGGCGTTTTCCTTGGTTAAAAAAAAAGACTACTTAATGCAATGAAGATAGTTCACATATAATTCTGATAATTTACGCAGGGGTTGATAGACACGGTTTAACTATTGTGAAGACTGACGACTTTTGATTGTTAGAGAGCCCAAAGTTAGAACCAAGAACATCACCCATCCAACACATAAACATTTTTATTTCAAAACGCAATAAACATACCAACAAATCCAACACAACATTCAAAGGTAATCCAACACAACGTTCATAGTCTCTCTCTCTCTCTCTCTCTCCAGAATGCAGAGCCTAGATGTACTTATTTTGGTGATGGTGGCCATGAAGGAGGTTGGAGTGCTTGCCATCGAACTTCTCCTCCGCGTGGTCTGCCTTTTCCTCATGGAGCCTCATCTTAGCCTCAGCCTCCTTGGCTCTCTCGCTCCTCAGCCATATGCTTCCCTTCCTTTGACCTAGCTATTGCTTTCTCCACCTTAACAAAATGTCATTTCATCAGAGAAAAAAGGTAGCAAAAGAGATACACGTACACATTCGATACTATACAACCACACAAGAGAGGGGTCAGGTAGGAACGTATGGAGCCAGAGGGGGGTCAGTAGGGGCGGTCGCCCCTGCAAAAAGAAAAAAAACCTTTAGTTTTATATAGAAAAAATAATAATTTCATATGAATTATATAGGCTCGCCCCTGCATAGTATTTGGAAAAAAAAAATCGCTCTACATAGTGAAATTCCTGGCTCCGTCCCTGGAACGTACTGTTGTTAGATTGTCTCAAACTTATTACAGGTCCGGTTTTCACCCCTAGATATCTTGGACAACTGAAAGATTAATGTTCAAATTTTAATATCTGAAAATAGTGGTGGTGCGTGTTGTATAAATGTGTGTTTACACACACGTGTAAACTGTAATAGTTATTGTAGTTTGTAGAGAGGTGTGCGGGTGTGTGGTGGGTATTTTGGGAGATGTGATAGTCAATAAATGTGTCTATTGGGTACAAGGCATGACTAACGGTCATGTCTATTGAGTTTGGAATTAATAGTCGTGTCTTTTAGTAAAAGATATAACTTTTGATTACAAATGTTAATCACAAAAGTTGTGACTTTTCATGAAGAGTTAGTGGTGTTTGATAAACACATAGAAGTATTTGGAAAAGTTGTGACTTTTCATTAACACCCATCCGAACACTATATATAAATACTAGACATCTCCTGCATATTTTTACACAATCTTAATCCACTTTTTTCTTATCAGTTTACATAATTTCGTAGAGAAATTCTGGAGATTGATTTCTCCAAAATTGCTATATGTAGATTTCATAGGTTTTAATGTATCATGAAGGTGATTTGCTAGAAACCCAATACCAAACTCTTTTCGAGTGGAGGCAAATATCGTCTTAAAGAAAGCGATTCAGCCGTGCCTCAAAACCTAAATTCGTTCTATTCTTCTTTCTATTTTGTTATTTTTCCTAACAGTGCGACTAACCTAAGTACGTCATAGTTATATTCAGACATGGCAATAACATGGCAGCGTACGCGGTTATTGTGTACGCATTCAGTTTAATGTAATAGTATTAGTGCATAGTTATTTTTGGAGATTTGAGGGTTTAATTTTGGGAGTTTGTTCCCGGTTCTTCATGTCTTGATTTTTGTAATTTGATATTTTGATTTTATTATTTTACGACAATTACTTGACTTTAAATCTCAAAATGAAAAAAAACCAAAACAAATTGCGGTGAGTTTCTCGGTTTTAGTTAAAAGTCTTAAAACTCGTAAAAGTACTAAAACTCCTAAAAATATAGAGTTGATGGATGTGAAAAGAATTCATGACCCGTCTCGAAATCCATATTTAAAGATTTAGGAAATGAGAAACTCAACCTTAAACATATTCAATACAGGACAGAGAGTAATGAGAAAGAAACCTTCTCTTCGACTTTGGCGTTGGAGATGTCAACGTGCTCCTTGGCCGCACTGGCCATGTTGCTTATTTTCTCCTTTGCTGAATGCATCTCTCTCTCTCTCTCTCTCTCTCTCTCTCTCAAATCACAGCAGGCTTAATTTCTTTCCTGGATAGAAACTTCCAATGCAGGCCTCTAAACGATACGGTTGGAAACTTGTGGCGGGCAACGCTTGCATCCACATGTTTGACATGCAGTTTTACATGGCACCACGTCCAAAACGCGGAATGAGGAGTTTGCTCCCTAAACTCCCTTCACCTCTACGGCCTGTTTGGATGACGTATTAGTTTTAAAGGGATTAAATAGTAAGGGGATAAAATAGTCAGAAGATTAAATAAAAAGGATGAACCCACATTGATGTGACAGTTAAGAAGGGGAGATTAAATAGTATATGGTTTGGATGATGAATTAAAAAAAGGATAAATAGGGTAGATGATGTACAAATTTATCAAAAGACTATTTTACGCTTGATAATGCATATATTAGATTATGTATTTAAATAATTATATAAATATAAAAAATCATTAAATAATTTTATTTTGCCCTTGTTTTTTACTTTATTAAAAATCACTAAATAAAATAAAATTACAAAAATTAAATTAATTTTTCTTTATGTTATACCGTTCCGGATTTAGCGCAACTAATTATAACTCCAAAATTTTCTCAATATCATTCATTTTATGAACATATAATTTACATTAGACGACAACAAACAAAACTAGGCAATACAGTAATAAACAAATAAATATGTTTATACTAGTAACAAAAATCAACTAGATTAGTTTTGTTCAACATTGTCTTTGATTGCTAAATTAAACTAGATTAATTGTAAGTTTTACTTACCCCCAAAAATACTACAGTACATATTTACACGTGTATTAGTGCAATAAACTAGAAGGTTCTTTAGTCTTTACTCCACCACCATCAGAAACATTTCACCCACTCTCTCTCAAAAAAAAAAAAAAATCTCTTCTTCTTCTCCGGTGAAGCTGCAACTTGAACGGGGAGGTTGAACGCCGGCCAATTTTCTTCTTCTCCGGTAAGAGGCCAGATGTATTTTTAATTTTCTTTTTTGTTTAACTTCTGCAATTTCTTCTCTGGGGCTACGGTAGGTGGTAATCGCCGGAACTCGCCGCTGCACAAAATCTCTCCCTTTTCTTCTTACTAGTGGTGAGATACCGTGCTCTGCACGGTCATATTTGCTCATTGAAATCACAGTAAATTTGTTTGGTACACTTCAACATGAGTAAGTTTCCCAGAAGAGAATTCTGTAGTGCTCACTTGTTCTTCTGGAGCAGGCAAGCAGTTAGGTTTGATAGGGCATTTGGAAGAACCACCAGGGACGTGTAAAATCACTGATGAGATTGACCTTGATTCAGCAAATATAATTATGACTACAAAGAAGGGTTGGGTTTTTCGTGCTTTGGATGGTGTTTATTTTTTTTATTTTTGGAACAACGAAACGGGAATTTATTAATATAAGTAAGGATTACCAAGATTAAAGGGAAAAGGAGAAAACGGCATTATATCGAGAGAGCTACATCCCAACAAGGTTGGCATCCAACTTCATGATAGTCAAATGGCACTTGAAACCCTGAAAACGTGATTGGCAAGAAAGAGGCAAGCAAGTGCTCATAAGAACTGCGCCAATTACCATCATAAGCAGAAAACTCAAGAAATCCTTGATCATTTGAGTCCGCATTATAGCATTTTTCGGAATGAATTTCTATGATGTAGCCATGTGAGGTTATCTAGATCATGCCAGAAGAATAAAATTCGTTTTTTTTTGCATGGAAATTGAAAGGATTGATTTCAGTTGCATGACTGCAGAACATCTTGAGAGTTGGTCTCCAAATCACATGAGCATAAGTTGTCAATGAAAGCACACTATAATAAGCTGTTCTCGTCCCTTATCAATTGAGGCAAGCTGAGTATTTTTTTACAGCAACAACAGAACACATCATGACAAAAATGCTATAAGATCATGATTCCACCATCAACAGTTTCAAAGAGAAGGCTAAATCCTTTTGTCATAAGAAAATAAATCTGGAAAATAGCTAAAACCAATAGCAACAATATACTTAGGCACCAATAATCATTGATGGCAGCACCTAAATCAGAAAACCTAAGGCAATGATCGGCGAATAAAAGTAGCAGTAATGACTTAGAGGCAGCAACAAACAACTTTAAGTAGAAGGCAAAACAACTTTAATAGAGTAACCCTTGAACTAATAACATATGCTCAATAACCACATATAGCAAAAGAACCACGACACTGACAGCCAATATCCAAATTAAAAGCTTAGTGGCAGCATTTTTGTTACAAGCATTGTCATTGTTTAGGCAACGTCACTAAAGTACAACTAATCTAGATTGGAACTCATCCAGGTAATCTGCATATTTACAAGCAAAGTAGAACTAAGCCAGAAATTAAAACTAAGTCGGGGAGTATCCATATTTACAGGCATAGTAAAACAAACTCGGGAAGCATCCATATTTACCAAAAGGTACTATTTCTACAAGACCTAAAACTGCTGATATTTACACAAAAATTGGAACTCAGTGAGTAGTTGAAGCTAGTGAGTAGCTGCAAAATGAGGAGTTTAGTAGTCTTCACTGGTTCTTCTTGGCTATGGTCATTGCATTTACTTGATCAAGCTCCATTTGATCATGGGTTCTTGATGTGTCTGCTTGTTCTTCCAGGTAGTCCGTAAAAGCTAGTTGCTTGCGTGCTCTTTTAAGTGATGGTGGTGAGCTGTCTACTTCAATTATATCGGAGCATAGAGGGAAGTCATCAGCAGATTTGTCATGGATTTTCTGCACGCTAAATTTGAACTGCGATACCCCACGATATACGTGATTGTATGCTTTCAAATAGAAAATGAATGCAGCATCATGAGTGGTCAGTTTCTCCAGTTCTTCTAATGCCACATTTCCCTAGTTCATAATATGACACTGTTACATAGTGCATACGTTTGTAATTTTAATAAAAGCAATAATTATATTTGGCTTACGTGAACTGTGTTTCTGTATAAGTCTGCTGCCGATACATCAAACAGTTTTTCAGTGTGCTCTCCAAAGATTGTAGTGGTAATTTTCCCGGTGGCATCGTGCAAGTCCACGTCAAATCGACATCTATAAAGTATTGTAGCAGTTCTTAATTGCGAGGTATGTGGTTGTATGTAGTTTGATTAAGATCTTAAGTAAATATACCTTACAGTCGATTCCACTTTTTCTGACCTTTTGCAGTAGTTGCAATGAAACAGCTCTCCGAGGCTTGCATTCGTGCCATTATTACATTTGGGGCAACATTTATACCAGAATCTTTGATTGAAGTTGCTGACCTTTGCTTTTGCTCTAACGTAATAGCATTTGGGCTATATTTAAGAGCTTTTATATTAGTCAGCATGTCAATCATTTAGGTTTATATAGCAGCAGTTTAGTTTAAAAAATTTACCTCATTCACTTCAGTAGGCAAATGGCTGATAGGTTTGATTTGGATTCCAAGAGGTGCAGTTGATTGAGTAATGTCAGCCTGATTTTGGTTAGTCTTTGGGATGTGGGTGATGGCTTTTGCATTTATTAAGCACCTGCACGTTTGTGTGAGCTAGTGTAAGAGAAATGATAAATGATTTTCTGGGTATAGTTATTGTAAGAAAAATACCATGAACGTAGAGCATCGGCCTCTGGTAGTGGTGGATCGAAAATGAAAGTTGTGGAGTTCCTTGCCTGCAATGTTACTCCTGCCAAAAAAAAGAACAAATTTCATATGAAAGGGATGTAATATTGTCTCTCTCTCTCTCTCTCTAGCTCTCTCTCTTGGATATCAAAATTTAGGTATTTGGCCTACCATTAAAACTTGTTGCTTTCATGCGGACTCCAAGCACAATTGGAAATGGATTAGTTAGTTTTGAAAAAGTAACTCCTTCATTTCCGATGAACTGTTCCCAAAGTGACATAATCACTGGTTCCACTCCGTGTTTGTTTTGGAGGGTCCACTTGCAGCACTGCAAATAAGACGTCTGGTTGCCAAATATCTAGTGTCAATATGAAATAGAAGGTGGACTATATTTTGGTAACTGAAAGTTTTTCAATATTAAGAGTTACCTAAGTTGTTTGGTGTGCCCACATAGTTCTTGAGTTCATTAAGAGGAACAAAATCATATTTTAAACCTCTTATAGTCAAGATCTCGCTGTCAGTTGGGTCTATAGGAGTGCTTGCATACAATCCCCACTGGTAGTGATAGTTAGAGTCATGAAGTTGGTAGTCTTCACTCAAGTTTTTGATCTCGGCGTTGGATATGGTGTATGTTTTGAATACTTTCAATGTGTTGGCCAAGATGTCAATGTTCTCTCCAAAGATAGTAGCTTGTACTTTTGAACCCTGATATATGTAAATGAAATAGATGGAAATTGATTCATATAGTTGGCATATGACGGTGTTATATGAAACTAAAAATAATACTAAGTCTGAAATTAACTGGTAATCTAGAAAGAAGTATTTTATTCTTAGTTACATACCTGAGTGTCGAGTAGTACCAATCTTTGGTATATGTATCGACCACCAATTCTAGGATAACCTTTTTCAACGACCATCACTTCAACTGTCCATTCTCCGGTTTCAGGGCCAATATCACTTATGTGCTTTTTTTTGGACTCCATTAAGTACCTGTAGGCAAGAGTTTTTGGCATAATTATATAGATGTGGAGTTTTGAATCTTCGGGGACCAAAGATTCCAAATTCTCTAAAGTTGTCAGTACAAAGCACAATCCCTCAACCCTGGTAAAATATTATAGAGACACAATTGCTCCTGCTACTCTTGCTACGGTGACGATCACCACTGTGATATCAACGATATTGTTTTAACCGGGACAATTAAGCACTGTTCTTACGCCCTAGAACGTTAGCCATGAGACTAAAGTTACGGAGGAGACTGCTAATCTAGTTCATACTCCTGTAAAATAAGCAGGAGTTTAAAGGAGAGTGCTTAGTCTTGAATTGCCTCGGCAAAGGGAATTTAGGTACGCCTTGGAGGTCTGAGGCATTATGATTGCAAATACAGAATAAAACTATTAAGTTGATTTCTTACCAATAAAAATCATCACACCAGTGATCTAGTACATGCGTCAGCAAAGAAAAGGTTAATATAAAATCATATCTAATGACAGATTCTAGCTCAAACCCATGTAGATACGTAGGCAAATATTCATAAAATCAGCAGCTCATCTCAATACTAACCCATGACCTGAAATCAATAAGAAAAAATGGGACAAAAAGACTACGGCTATTTTGTTACAAACAACACAACATCAGTACATGTAACAGTAAAGAAAAGCCTATAGGCAACCTATGGCTTAGTTTTGTGTGCCAAAATCAGAGAAATCCAGTAATCAGCTCATATGAATACTAATCCGTGATTTGAAATGAAAAAGGCTTTTCACATACAAGCACAAATAACACAATATCAGTACATGCAACAGAAAAGAAAAGTCTAATAGGAAATTTATGGCTTATTTTTTTTGGTGTGCCCCCCTAAAATAATGTCGTCCACAGACAATTTCAACCCACAGAAGATACCCAAAATCAGCTCAAATCAGTGCCTACACCTAATTTCAAATCGATAAGCAAACATGAAAGAAAATTACAAAGGCGACTCAAAGATAAATCCATGGCTTAGTTTTGTTTTGCAAAAAAACAGAGACATTAAAGAACAATCTCGACCCACAAAAGATAAATTTATCTTCCTCTATAGCGTGAATTTTAGAAGCTTTCCTTCAATTACTTTTACCACGAAAATAGCAGAAACTGCAAATTTATACTTAGGTAAGTAAAACATTCATCAAATGAGCAGATATTAGTACTAAACCATTATTTGACAAAATAATAACCAACTAAAAGTGATTTCTTCACATACAAACAATATCATACCAGTCCATGCAAAAGCTTAATAGAAAATCTAAAGCTCGATTTTTATGGTTATTTTCCCAAAAGCAGAGATATCAAAGAACCACATAAACTCACAAAAAATACATAAATCCATGATTAGAAATTCCACCTGGGTATAATAGATGATACGTTTTCAGACTCTTTATTCGTATCATTATTGTAGTTGATTCCTTCCATTTCGACACCGTTATGGTTGTTCATTTCCTCCTCTTCTCTGTCTCCTCACTGGGAAATCGGTGGCAGCGCCGCTCTTCTCCGCCATATACTCTCTCACTACTCTCTGCGTAAAGCCCTAAAATGCAGGCCACATGGTCGCACTGATTGGAACAGAATTATAGGCACTTTGCTTCTGCTAAGAGGTCTCGATAGACTATGTTTTGAGTATATTGTGAGTTCTCTTTGCTTTCTGAGGTAGGCATAATAAGAATTCTAATTCTAGTTGCCATTATTGCACGTGAGAGTGCAACATATAGTTGTCTGTGAGAGTGCAACATATAGTTGTCCATTGAGTACCTGTAGGGAAGATTTTTCTGCATAATTATATAGATGTGGAGTAAATTGTATTATGCTTAAAGTCATCAAATGAATGCGCATGCTGTTGATAACTATAACAAGTATATAATGTATGTATGCTTACAGAATTATAAGCAGTTTGCCTCTGCTAAGAGGTCTTGGTAGACTATGTTTTGAGTATATTGTGAGGTCTCTTTGCTTTCTGAAGTAGGCATAATAAGAATTCTAATTCTAGTTGCCATTGTTGCACGTGAGAGTGCAACATACAGTTGTCCGTGAGAAAACGCTGGTTGTGGCAAAAAAATGCCAGCTACAGATAATGTCTGACCTTGGGCTTTATTAATAGTCATAGCAAAACACAATTTTATTGGGAATTGTTTTCTTGAGAACTCAATAGGATAAGCTTTAGGATCTGAAGGCCGAAGAGGAATACGTGGTATGAAGATAATGTTGCCTTTTCGTGCTCCTATTACAATTTCAGCAACTATTACATGTTTTTTGACCTCACGGTAAATTAATCTAGTGCCATTGCACATACCCTTTGATGGATTGAGATTTCGCATGAGTAACACTGGGCAATTCTTTTTTAATTGAAGTTTATGTTTAGGTAAGCCGGATGGATTTAGTAAGTGTAAAAAGTCCACATATAGGCCTTGTTGAGTTGAATCTATTGTTTCATCAATGCTTAGAAAGCATTCGTCATCTCCTCGGAATTTATTTATAAGTGTTTCATTAATCTCATCAAATGCGTCATTTTTAGGACATAATATAGCAGAGCCTGTCATCGATGAAGCGTCATGTGCATATTCTGCAAGATCTGGAAATACAAAATCTATGAGTTGTTCGAGTGGTTCTATAGTTTGGTTGGAGGAAAGGATCATTGAAGGAGGAATTTTGATTTTGTTTTCATTATTTCGTTGTTTTACTCCATTACCTACTCGTAGCAAGAAATCACTAAAGGCTGGATCCTGCCTAGCACGCATATTTTCTTTCAACTTGAATTTCTTTAGTAAAGGCCAAATATAGGATCTTATTAGGCTAGCATTTATACATTCATTTTTTGTACCTTTTGGAATTACAGGGAGGACTTGTCGGAAATCCCCACCCATAACAACTACTTTTCCACCAAAGAGTGTATTTACATCAGTTATATCTCTGAGCATTTGATCTACTGCCTCTATATCTTTTCTTTTAGCCATAGAAGCCTCGTCCCAAATGATTAATGATGCAGTTCTTAAAAGTTCTGCAAGTCCACTTTGTTTGCTCACATTACAGCTAAGGTTTCCATTTGAGCTTATTGGTATTTTAAATCTTGAATGGGCAGTTCGTCCATTAGGTAGAATAGATGCAGCTACTCCAGATGTTGCCGTTGCTAATGCAATTTTCTTTCTGGATCTAATACTTGCAAGTAAAGCTTTATATAAGAAGGTTTTACCAGTACCTCCAGGACCATCTACAAAAAAGGATTCTGAGCGATTATTCGAAACGGCATTAAGAATGTCATTATAAGCTACTAATTGCTCAGCATTTAATTTTGAAATACACAGTAGGTCTTCATCAGATATAATAGTATTTTGTTCATCCTCGATGTCCTTACATATTTGATGAGAATCCAAAACTAACATGTCAGCCATTTGATAATGTTGTAGAGATTTTCCCATAGACTGTAGTGCCTCATTAATAGCACTTAAAACAGAAAAGCGGCTTTCGGCCTGACTCATTTTCTGCACATTAATAAAATCTTCGGACATAGAGTCCTCAAATTTTAGGAATAGTTCTTTTGGTTTTTGAGGGCTACAGTAAACAAGTATGGTCGCGAATAATTGTCTTAATGATGAAGGCATTTGGAAAATGCTAGCTTCCTCTAGACATTTTTCACTACTGTCGTCATCATCTAAAAGACCATATGCTAGTGCAGCTTCTCTATAAGAATTGTGCAAGTGTCCGTTCACTGTTTTTAGCATCTGATATGAAGTTGGTCCTTTAACATGATTTAGTAATAACCTCAAATAATATCGTTCTCCTTCTATTGGATTTGTAGTCACCATTCTTCCAACTACTTTTCCTTGTTTTCTTTTCTTCCATTTTCTATATAATTTCTCATAGACAAACATTTCTGGGAAATCTCAATAAAGATATTTTATTTTTTTTGCCTCCGTGTTGTTTTTGTTCATGGCGAAAAATTCTGTTAACATAGTTCGTGAGAAGAATTCCGAATCAGCTATGGATTGCAACTTTGTTTTTTTCCTAAAGGTTACGATTTGACAATCTTCTAAATGTAGTTGAAGACTTATAACAGAAGGTGTCATATCGTACATAGGAAATCTATATATTCTCCACATAGCTTCGGGCGGTGATATCCATCTTGCATCTTGAAATTGTGATATTTCATTTATATTAGTAGTGATGTCTTGCTTTGCTAAATGAAAAGCAATTTTGTCGTGGCCTTTGTATATATATTTGTACAAGTACTTCACAGCTTTTATGGTAGAACAGATTTCGACGTTTAAATGACAATCAAATAAAGCCAACAAATATGGATTATATGGCACTACCCATTGGTTGTCTAATTCGTGGCCACGAACAATAATTTTTTTATTGTCCTTTCTTCTTCTATAGATAGGATAACCATCAATGGACATTGTAGTTTCCTTTGTATAGCTTTTTGGGTAATGATTCCTGCATGATTCTTTTTCCATGTCGGGTTTTTTTTCCATACAAACATTTTTAGGATTTAATGAACCGCAAGGACCATGTAACATGTGTTTGACAACCATTGAGTAAAGATGGGGGTATTTTTTTTTATCAGGCAGTTCAGCAGATATAAAGGCATCAAATTGATCTGGATTTTTTAATTTGTGGCACTTCCTCAGTATTATAAGCATGTGTATATGGGGCAATCCTCTTTTTTGGAATTCAACTACATATGTATACGCTGCTACGGGGCCAAAGAGTTGTTTCTTTATAACCTCTTTCTTTAAATGTTCAAATTTACTCTTGAAGATTCTAGTAACTAAGTCTGGTCTATTTTGAGGCAGTTCATTGGGTTTCAATTCTTTTATAATTTCATCCCATTTGGAATTGCATGTCATTGTTAGAAATATATCAGGCTTGCCGAATTTTTGTACTAAGGTCATTGCGTCAAGGTACCTCTTATGCAAGTCACGCGGGCCTCCAATAAAAGATCCCGGTAAGACCATTCGTTTTCCAACTTTAGCTCCGCTAGTTTCGCCTTGGGCAATACTATCTACTATCCCTTGATAGAGATCAGCTCGGATTATATCTTGATTCAGCCTAAAGTAATCTAATCTAGATGTTTCTATCTTCACATACATATCAACAACAAATTGTTGTAGTAGACGTCCGGATTGAAGTAAAGTTGAATTAATGCTCTCTCTAATTTGGAATCGATATGCATAAAATTCGCGTGCAGATACCATATTTGTTTCACCAGCTTCATCTTCAAATGCTGAAGAATAAGCAAATTTATGAACATTATAGGATATTTTAAGAGTAAATTATAAGGTTAAGAAGGTTAAAAAATGATCACCTTGTGATTCAGCTCTTAGCAATTCAGCAGCTGTCTGTAAATGAGTAGGCCATACTGATACTTCAACGTTGACTAATGGTAAAGTTGAATATTTTGGGAATTTCCTAATACCTTGGTGCCAGCCGGGCTCGCTTAATGGGAAAAGAAGAGGATACTGCAAAGAATCATAACAGCCATAGTAGTATTTTATAATTTCACTATGATTATCATGTTTGCGAACTTTTATATCTCGCTGCATGATTTGAGCTGCAGCAGTGTTGTCTTCTTGCCATATAGCAGCCACTTGAGAAGATGAAGGAGCACTATATGTTTGAGTATCTAGAATAGGATTTGCTCGTACCACAATTTCATGAGTGTCTAGATTATTGATTTGCGAAAGACTACGAAAGAAAGCTGAATACAGATTGGCAGCCATGATATCAATTAGAAGTTGAATAATGGAAAGTTCTAATTCTGTGAGGACATTCTTTCTGTTGGCAACCTCATGTTCAGTATCAAAGAAATAAAGTTGAAGGTAAGATGGACACGTATTATCAGCTGGATATAAATGGTTTAGAAAGTGATAAACCTGACCTTGTGCTCGAAATGTATATATACCCTTATTTGATGTGGCAAATTCTTGATCTACTATAACTCCAAAAGATGTGAAGGCAAATGCATTATTATAAGCTCGAACGTATTTTAAGAAATGGGTCGACTGAGGATTGTTTCCATTATATAGATTTGTAAGTGCATCTGGCATACTGGTTGAGTAGATTTTTATTTGTCCACTCCCACAACAAAAACCATTGGTTTCAAGAGGAAATCTTTTCGCGCCACAAAATCTACAAGGTGGACAACCTGGTAATTTATATGGTCCTACTGGAATAGACCTTTGCCTAGGTTTTTGGAAACCTAGTCTTCTACGTAGTATACCTATAAAATATATACATTGTTAGCAATTACATAAGTTATTAGATTATAGGAATCTAGTAGGCTTCGAAATATTAGAAGTATACAAAACCTTCGGCAGGCAAAACTACACTTTCGTCACAGAGTACATCACCTATATTAAGTTGAAGGAAAATAACAAATATTGTTTAATAACTATGTATTGGAAATAACGGTTATGTGAATAATAGAATAAAAGTTGAACACCTACAGTGATCAGGCTCTGGAATTAGCTCTGCACGTGAAGTAGATCCAAAAAAGACCATAATATAAACAAATTATATATAGAACAAATCTCTAATGCCAAATCAACTTATTATGATTGTTTACCTATTTCAAAAGTACTTCTAGCATAATCCATGGGTTCCACCTCTATATTTTCAGTACACTCTAGTCCTTCACCTAATATTGACGCATATTCAATAGGACAATCTATTAAAAGATTATCACTGTTCTTGGGATTATTTTTCTGGCAGTATTTTTCTAGCTGAATATCTTTATTGGCAGCAGTAGATTCTTATGTTCCAATCTAATCTTTCTTCTATTTGTATTGATTTCATCTCGTTTTTCTTGCGAGAGTTCTATGCGTTTTTTTTGTCTTGTAATGCTTTCTGCCTTTCTGGTTTCCTGAGTCATCTTGAAATATAACCTAGCTTCAGATTTATGGTTGCGCAGATAGTAATAAAGAGGTTTAATTTCTATATGTTTTTGATGATTCTGTTTATTATTCCTGTTATAAAATTTACATTAGCGAAATTCATAGATAGGTTTCAAAAGACTATGTAGCATATTAAAAATTCACACTGGAAGCTCCATCAGATATGAACAAGCATCTCTATCATAACAACCGTGAATTTTTAACAACAGTACTTAGATCAACACCACGAGTTACTTGAATGTAATACATATTAAATGAGCATCCCAATAGTGAGAATATCAAGTATACTCTAACAAACTATTAAGAGACCCTAACTTATAAATTACAAAGAAGAAAGCCTAGCTTCCTATGATAAAATTAAATAAAAGCAAAGATCTTAGGAAGGTTTCTTACTCTTAGAATCAGTCTTTCTCTTTGCCAGCATGAACTAAAGCACTTTCAATCAGGAATCGAAGCACTTTCCTCTGTACTTCCTGAATCAGAAAAGAATCGCAATTATTAAACAGCAACTAATACTTTTTATAGTCCCTAATTCAGGGGGGAATTCCTACACATCGGATAATATGGAACCTCATCAATTCAAGCTAGATTCTCTCCGATTTAATTCCTGAATTAGATTTCCAAAACAACAGTCTTTTTTTTTAGTAAGGAATCCCAAATTACCCTAGGTTCCTCCAGATCTTGAGCAATAATATAAAGCCTCATCAATTTGGAATCGATGCTGTCATATTTGATTCTCTTATTCAATTAAAAGTTACGAAACACTAAAATACCAGAGTTCAAAATCTGAAGAACTATGAAACCCTAAATTACTCTAGAGCTCAAGCAATTCAACATCATCAGAGGTATTGTTTGGGGAAGGAAACCCTAGGTTACTCCAAATCTTGAGCAATAATATAGAGCTTCATCAATTTGGGAATCGATTCTGTCATATTTGATTCTCTTATTCAATTAAAGCTACGAAATAATCTTCTAAAATACCAGACCTCAAAACCTGAAGAACTATGAAACCCACCTTGAGGATGTGCGAGTTGTAAGCGTACTTTGTCGTCGGCTTGTCTCTTATCCTTTGCTTTGCTGCTTGTCTCCTCAGAGTAATGTGAAAACCCATGCTGGTTTTCTCTCTCTTTACCGCTAGATAAACTTAAACCAAACTACAGAGGACAAAACTGAAGTCAAATTAAGATTAAGATTGGGAAACAACCCGACAAAATTGACCTAAAATCCAATACCAAATAACCTAATTACAGCACTAAATCCAGAAAAGAAAAATCAAACCCATGCAAGGCAAAACCTGATCGAGAAATTATCGCCTGAAGATTTCTCGCGACCGCCGCTGCGCAGCCTACAGCAGCACGTGAAGTGCTTGGAAACTGGGGATCGATTTAGATCCCAACGCGAGATGTAGATTAGAGAATCCAAGCTGAAGATTTCTGGGAACCGCCGCTGTGCAGCTTACAGTAGCACGTGAAGTGCTTGGAAAGTGGGGATCGAAAGAAAGGAATTGGCGAGAAGTATGAAGAGAAAGAGGAGGCAGATATGCTTTGGCAAGCCCAAGCCAAACCACGTGGAGTGCCTGGAACCCATAAACCTATGTGTTAATTACATACCTCACCCCAATGTTCTAAATAAACTGAAGAAGAAGCCCAATGTAGGAGGGGCAACAGTGTCTATTTTGGAGCCTTTCGGACACCAAATTGAAGCCCAATTGGCACTGTTCATGCATGAAGTGTTTCTTATTATATAGCGTAGATAGATATTGGGAATTATAGAGAAATGGCTGTTGGGGTAGGGCTGTAATTTGGTCCGGATGAGAGCCCTGACTAAATAGAAGCACCCTCGTGTTCAATTGTGAATAATCTGGATTTCTCGGTGTTTTGTTCATAATATAAGACTAAGTATTCAAATAAAATCTTAGAAAAAAACACTACCTGTAGCGTAACAACAAAATTTTAAAAATATATGGTAGTTAAATTGACCACATTTTCTTATATGTGGTGCCGCTTACGATAGGGTTGTAATTTGGATTGTTGTCTTTCTCCCTCAGCTAAAGCTAACATTGTTAGTCGTAGTTAGAGAGGTTTGAACCTCTAAGAAATATGTGAGTACAAGCTAGGTTCCTAGCACTTGGCTACTACTCACTTGCCTGTAATTTTGGTTGCTCAAAGTGGATTGGTTTGTAGGCTAGGTGGGTGTTCATTTAATTTTGGACAAGATGTTCATTCATATTTGAGCTGGGTACATGTTCAAAGGATGAACTTACCTAAGTATTTTACATGTATTCCAAATGCGATTTTTTTTAGGGGTGGATGTGGCCATCTGTGGCTAATTGTAGAACCGTCAGTGCACACATAAGCTAGTCCGCATATCTAGTTATGAAAAACACCTGGAATATAATTGCTGCTATATCTCTCTCTGTAACTGTAACACACAAATTCGAGTCCTGCAATAAAGAACAAGAAAAGAGATGCACAAAATAATAATTTTTATTGATTTGAATTTAATGCGGGTACAAGCCTCTATTAAATGTTCTTTACAATAAAAGAACAAAATATCCTCTGATTCGATCTCCGGAGTTGAAAGTGCAACCTAACGGCTGTATAAGCTAGTTGTAGGATTGAACCGGTTGGTAGTTATTTCAAATTTTTGAGAAGTTTGAAGGACGAAGCTTGATCGAGGGCTTGAACGGTTTTATCTCGAACAAACGATGTATTTGAGGTGCGATCTTCGCTAGCTGACGAGTAGACCGTTGTTGTTGTAGATGAATCGGCACGTAGTTTGGGTGCTTGTTGATTCTCCACAAGAACTTGAGGGATTTGAGAGAAGCTTGAAGAACAATGCTTGCTCGAGGGCTTGAACGGCTTTATCTCGAACAAACGATGAATTTAAGGCGCGATCTTCGCTAGCTGACGAGTAGACTGCAGTTGCTGTAGATGAACCGGCACGTGGCTTGGGTGCTTGTTGATTCTCCACAAGAACTTGAGGGATTTGAGATGAGCTTGGAGAGATCCTTGAGAAATGCTGAAGAGCGCTTTTGAATTTCTTTGGCTGCAGATGTCTCCCTCTGCTGAAGCTCTCCTTTGCTGAAGTTGTCTCTGCTGAAGATGTCTTTTCTTCTTAATGGGAGCTCCTATTTATAGGCTCAAGGAGAGGGGCCTTTAATTTGGAAATTCCCCTTTGATTGATTTGCTTTCCAAATAAGAGTAAATCAGCCTCTCATTATGGAAACAAATTAGGTCAAATATATTTTATATATATATTAATTGTCCTTGATTAATTTTCTTTCCATAAGAGTAAATTGATATTTTCATTATGGAAATAAATCATATCAGGTTATGTATATATATACATTATTTTGACCCTGGGTAATTTGGTTGGGCTTGGGTTCATGGGTTGACCCAATTTCATGGTCCATTTAGGATCATTTGAACATGCCCATCTTCTTTTGGTCTAGCCCACATCTTTTCAATTATTGAGTCCTACTTTGCCGAGCCCAATAATTATTTGCAGGTTTTTGACCATTTTGATTTTAATTAATTAAGATTATTTATTCATCTTAATTAATCGGATGATGATTAAGCCGTGACGAAATTTTAGTGTCTATAGTAACTATCTCATTTTGAGAACTCATGTCATCAATGAAATCTTTTACTCAGTATGGTTAAGCCACTCAGACAAATTTTCCTACTCACATCATATTGTTGACACAAGTTTCCCCAAGAGGTTGGATAATAGGGGCCAACACGAGTTGACGTGTGAATCCACCTAAATGGACTTAGGCGAAGCGAGAGGGTGTCAAGTGATGTAAAATCTCCAAAGTATGAAGATTGAAATGCGTCTAATCTGAAACCTCCTTCAAGCATGTGATACTTTTAAAGGAGAAAAGTAATAATGGTTCGGGTTGCCTTGAACAAGTACTTCTAAATACCAAGGAAACTAAATCACACAATGGAGGATGTAAACTATTTTTCTAAGTTAAAATGTCCATGACTGTCAATAGTTTTTTAAGTTAAAATATCCATGACTCTCTACTTTATAAATCAAAATTCAACTTTTGACAAATCTATCGATGTCCAATTAGGTTGTTTTTTTGCATTATTATATTACTCCCTCCGTCCCTTTTTAAGTGATCCACTTGGGAAACGTGTATTTTTGTGGACGTTAAAAGAGGCATTTCCGTAGAACGTTTTAAAATTTTTTTTACACCAAATTAAAGTACTCAATGAGCACTTTAATTTGGTATAAAAAAAATTAAAAAATTATATAGAAAAATATGTTTTTTAGGGGTTTAAAATTACACGTATTCCCATATGGATCATTTAAAAAGGGACGGAGGGAGTACTCTGTGAACCTTACAAAATGAACGATTCAGACTACTGCAATAAAATGCATGGTGGAGAACACCATAGGTGGCGGAAACCATGGTTTCCGCCCCAGAAATAACTTAATCTCAAAAGAATTTTGCTTCCTTAATTCAGGGAAGGAAAAGAATAACTCATTTTGACTTAAGTAGAGGGGTTAGAGATGAATTTACTAAAATTTTCAGGCTCCACGACTCTTTAACTCTAGCTTTTCTCAAAACAGTACTGTAAATATTTACAGGATAACAATGGCGTAATTAATTCTTACATTGAATTTTTTTTTGAGGGACTTCTTACATTGAATTTACTACATGTAATTTGGCATTTGTAGAGTACATCTATATATATAGAGGAGTTATCTAGTCCGGGAGTCCCGGATCCGGGACTCTTCCTTCCCAATATTTTTTTGACGATCCGAACCGTCCAATGTGTTTAAAACGTGTTTTCCAAGGTCCCCGCGAGAAATCATCGAAAAAAAATACCGGGAAGGGATTGATCCGAGCAGTTTTTCATAAAACTGTACAGTTTTATGAAAAACTGCTCGGATCAAT
>JAXBDA010006857.1:0-19367 GCA_036023075.1 Gaultheria prostrata
CTTTTCTCTACTGGGCATCGTTGTGGACGAGCAATGGGGGCGTGGGGAGGAGGGTCAGGATTGGAGATGAGCATCTCCACTCCTTGTAAAAGCTTCATTTGATATGACTCAATCCAATGGGGAACCCATTTTTTACTCAAATATGTTTTTTAAAAAAAACCCTTATTCCTCCCTCTCCTCCCTACACCAGGCCGTCGCCACCAGTACCATCGCCCTTTGTGGCTCGGCAATTCATCCCCCACCACTGTCCTCTCTTTCTCTATCTCTCCCTCCCTCCTCACTCATTCCATCAACACCAGCAAACACCAACATTAGCAAAAACCAACGCCACGAGTTCCGACCACCACCACGAGTTCCGACCAACCACCACGGCGAGTTCCAACCGAGTTCAAACCGATCACCACGAGTTCTGACTGACCACCACCAGCCAATACCGCCGCCTGCCACCACAATAGAGCCGTTGGAAATTTTGGTGAAGGATTTGATGATGAACAAATTTGGTATAATTTTTAAGTAAAATCAAATTTGGTGAAAGATTTGGTAAGGAAGTGGAGGGCTGTTTTGAGGTTTTTTACTCAAATTTAAATTTAGTGAAAAAATTGGTGAAGGGGTGGAGATGCTTAATAACAGCCAATTCACCCTGTAATATTCTTCTGCCCCAATAGCAACTCTTATTCCACCCTGTAATATTCTTCTTCCCCAACAGCCACTCATTTAAATGACGAGAGCCTCCGTAGGCTCTGCATTCCCTCGCACCTCCTTCCACCTCTTCCGCCGCCCTACCCCAACCTCCCTCTACGCCACCACGAACTCCGCCGTAGCAATGTCCGACAACCAACGCCCTCATCCATCCCTCGAAGTCGTCGGGGACTCTTTCCTACCCGCATTCAAAACCCTCAACCGTCCTTGCAACCCTTACCCTATCATTGGTTGGAATCGGCACCTCGAGACCATCTTCGCCTCCTTCTTCCGCTCTCTTCCCGCCGTCAGGTTTCGCCGTCAGTGTCTCAGGACTAAAGACGACGGTGTTGTTGCTCTTGATTGGGTCTCCGGTGATGATCGTCTTCTACCAGAAGCATCTCCCGTCCTCATTTTATTGGTTAGTGGTCTCAAGTTCGTTTTCTCTAAGGGACGCAATTCCACACACGTATCTTGAAATGGAAGCAATAGAATTGGAATTGAAACCATTTTATTTCGAAATTGACTGAGAGAGGAGATAACCCTCAAATTCCAAATGGCTGTTTAGATTTCGGCTTGGTTTAGTGAGTCTAAAAAAGTTGTCTTTTTTGACCTTCTCCTGTTCTCATTTCACTGGTAAGTAGTCTGAAGTCCTTTTTCTCTGGACATGTTAGACTTTGTCACACGTTGCACACCTCAGCCACCCAATCTTGGTTAACATAGTCTAGAGGCTACACCACCTATAACCAATTAGTTTTAGATTGGAACCCTCCAAGAAATCTAATAGGACATACACGATTGCACACGCATGGAATGAAAAACAATCTGTAGAATTGGAATTGAAACCATTTTAGTAAAAAATTAACTGAAGATTGGATTCCGGCTTGGTTTAGGATTTCTAAAAAAGTAGGCATTTTTGGCTTTTCCCTAAAACAATTTAAGCCCTTTGGGATTTCTAAGGTTGAGCTTTTTGGGTTGTTGAAATTGGCTGAGATACGAGAGCCCTTGAATTCCAAATGAATGTTTGGATTCCGGCTTGGATGTCTAAAGAAGTTGGCTTTTTGGGGTTTTTGACTTTTTGCTAAGATAATTTAAGCCCTTTGGGATGTCTAAAGTTAAATTTCTCTGGGCTTCTGATAAAGAATTTTTTTGTTTATAAGTGGATTTTGCTGAGTTTTTTGGGCTGATTTGAAGAAAATAAACAAGTCAATTTTTTGTTTTGTTTCTTAAAACCAAGACCTATCTTGTTTAAAAAAATGAAGCTGGTTTGTGTTGTCAAGGACAGTACGAAATATATAGTGCTTACAATGGATAGTTGCAGCCAGGTCTAACGGGAGGGAGTGGTGATACATATGTGAGGCATATGCTAGTAAGAGCTAGGAAGAATGGATGGCGAGTTGTTGTCTTCAATAGCCGCGGTTGTGGAGGTAGTCCTGTCACCACTCCTCAGGTACTTAAATTGTGGGTTGTTATTAGCTGTATTTCATGAAAAAATAAATACATTTCTTTGCTGAAGAACATTGTTTATAAATAAAACTATTTATAGCCTAAAACTCTTATGCATGGTCAAGTCATAGAAGATCAAAAAACCCCATTGTCCAGCATCTGAATGCCTCTTTCGTAAATGGTCATCTTTGAAAATTCGGGTGGGTATTGAAAGGAAGGACAGCCAATAGTCATGCTTTGTGTAATAAAATGTCCATTCAGATCTTCCTATATATGGGGCTGTAATGAAAAACAACTGTAAAATGCATGGTAATTGGAAGTATTTGTCAAGTTATGCAATTTGACTTCAGTGTAGCATTCTAATTATTCATGGTTATTTCATGACCCTGGCTGATGGGCAGTTCTATTCAGCTTCATTTATTGAAGATCTTCGTGAAGTAGTGGCTCATGTAGCCACTAGGTATCCAAAAGCCAATTTGTATGCTGTTGGTTGGTCTCTTGGTGCGAATATTCTTGTTCGGTATTTGGGCCAGGTGAGGTAACTAAAGGCAGTGAACTACTGAACTCTACTTTTTTTTATCCATTTCTTTGTGTTTGCATTTGTTTTACTGCTTCTGCCCATTTCTGTCCTTTTCAATTGCTAAGCCAACTTATAATGTCAGATGGCCTAATCCCAATTTGTGATCTTTCAGGTGTTTTGTGGAGTCAGTATCACGCACTAAGTGCATTTTTTCTTATACTGTATCATCTGCCATCATTAGAAGTAATTTTGTTAATCCTATACAAAATCTTCAAGTTTATGTTTCTTTCTTACTAGGATGCATAGTTATTGTAGGATGACAGAGGATACTGATTTTGGGTGACTTGAGCTCATGAAACAATTTCATCAAGTTATTAGACTACACAGCCTTTTTAAGCCCAACTAAATTCATAAGCCATCATTTTTGTATACCATTGCCTTTGATTGGGATATAAGGCTCGGTTTGGTTTGGTTCACTGCTCTATGGGCAAATGGGTTTAGATAACCTATTGGATCAATTGAAGGCTTTGCAAGAAGGATTCGGATCCTCTCTCCCTATTTTGCCTCTCAATATGATGTGGAGTTTTAAAGAGATACTGCCAGTACATAAATGAGAAGATCCTACAGTCACCAACAACCCTCTCTCACACTGATAGGGATTAGGGAGTTTAGTTGGATGGCGTCGTATTCAGGCATTGAGTGACACAAACGCAACCTAATGGCATTGCTGCCACTGCCATTAATTGAACCAGGGCTCTCCACCCTTGTTCTGGTCTCTCTCTCTCTCTCTCTCTCTCTCTCTCTCTCGCCAGGCCTTTTCCGCTGCTTCCACCTCCACTACCAAGTAAGCCTTGTCGTAGACACTAGCGTTTCCTCCATGTTCGACCCCCTTTAATTTTTCATTCTTAAAGACTATAACTCTTTGACCTTGACTCGTACATCTGCTAAATACCAATCCGACATTTAAGTCCAGTAGAGAATCAAAATCTGCATATGACTCAAATTCCAACTAAAGTTGAAGTGTTTCAAATCCATCCCCCAAAGTGAACAAAAAGCCTTCATTTCAGATGAAAAGCATTTGAATGAGAAAATTGGGAAAAAGATAACAACATCCGGACTTCTTAGGGACCCGAATTGACAGTCAAAACCTTCAAAAAAGTTGAAACAAAGAGATATGTACCATTGTACCCATTGGTTTTAATCTCCTTACCCACCGATATTGTGTCCGCCTAATCGAAATGAGAGAGCGATTGCTCTGGTGTTAGTGTCGTCTGTGTGGGAGGTGAGTGATTTGGGGAAGAAACTGGGAGACGACGGCTTCGCTTGTCCCTTTCAGTCCGTCAATGGCTGCAGTTGCCGTTAGGCTGCTTTTTTTGTCCTGGATGCTTGAAACGACGTCACCCACTAAGTAATGGGACAAAAGCTTGCATGGGTTCATGGTGATTGTCAGATCTTGTCATTTATGTATGGCAATATCTCTTCAAAACCTTCACATGATATTGATAGGCAAAATATAATGAGAGAATCCGAATCCTTTCAAGAACAAGAAAAAGTCAGAGTAAAGGTGAATGTGTTAGTGAGAAATTGATAAGTGGGTTACTGGTGACGGGTATTTCATTTAACCTGGATAGCTTTTCAGAAGAGTGATTATCTGTTTGTAAATTGGAGAAAGTCAGGATGTTTTATCGGTGAACTCTACTTAACTATAGGGATTCGTTCTGCAACCATCTGTGGGCATTGTGTCTAATTGATGCTGGATTTTCTAGCTCGTTGAGCTGCTTCTGAGGGGCTATTCTCTCTTTTTCTTTTGATTCCCTTCATATTGTGCCTCTTGATTTTGTTTCTTCTATTTCACTCACAACTTTGTACATGTTCTTGCAGGAATCAGGCAGTTGCCCTCTTTCTGGTGCTGTGTCCTTGTGTAATCCTTTCAATCTGGTCATTGCGGATGAGGACTTCCGTAAGGGCTTTAACATTGTTTATGACAAAGCTCTTGCTAACTCTCTTTGCAAAATTTTCAAGAAGTAATCATGTGATAAGTATATGTCTTTTCTTTCATGACCTGTGAATAGTTGAAGTCTCTATTTACAGATTGTTTTACTGGAGTTGTCGTGGTTTTGTATAGGCATGCTCTTTTATTTGAAGACATGGAAGGCGAATTTAATATCCAAGTGGTTGCAAATGCCAAGTCTGTCAGGGAATTTGATGAGGGGTTAACCCGAGGTATATTTCTCAAATGATTTCAGACATCATTGTTTGTTTGCATCATGTTGTCTGCTCATAATTTCTTGTTTATCTTGCAGTTTCATTTGGTTTCAAGTCAGTGGATGACTACTATTCTAACTCAAGCAGTTCAGATTCCATTAAACATGTCAGCACACCCTTGCTTTGCATACAGGCAATATTTTCTTACCATTTCTGATATAACTACTGGAAATTTGTACCTAATTACCAATAAACGGCATTATTTTGAGGGGGATTTCTGAGATAAAAATCTTGTCATTTCCCCTGGTCTTGCCAGTTCAGTATTTTCTATTTGGTTAAGTGGGGAAGTTTCCATTCATATCAAGGGCCCCTTCAAGGGCTGGCTTGGTAAGTTGAGCTTCTTCACTTGTAGTTTCTACAGAACCGGGGTCCCTGTAGTGGGCACTACCTTGTAGTGCCCAATCGGAGCCTTCCATTCAGCAATGAATGGTCCATATTATTTTACATGTAAGGTATGTAGGATATCATTTGAAATCTGTACCATTGAAAACACTTTTGGACGGCTCAGATTGGGCACTACAGGGACCCCGTTTTCAGTTTCTACTGGGGTTTGGTTCAGGTTGTGCAGAATACGGTAGCTCCAATTAGTTCCTAAGCTTGTAAATGGTCTATGTTTTTTTTTTCGACGAGGAGGAGCCCCTTGAGTGGAAGCCTTTGGTCTACAGAACCCCGACCACACATAGACTGGGCAAAGCGAAGACCCATGAGAACCATGGTTATCTTTTGCAGTTGGCCCAAAGGGTGGAGAGGAATTGAAACCACAAGACCTCCACTTCCTTAGTTGTTGACCAACTGACCTACTCCTGATAAAAGTTGGCATCAAAAATATGATTTTGCTTTGGTTTGGAAGAGTATTGGTTGCGTGATATGCAGGTACATCCATACAATGAAAGCAATTGAAGATGTGTTTTTATCAACTTCCATCAATTTAATTACCCTAGGAATGAGAACTGTACTTATATTCTGCCAGTGTCGTTAATTTTTGTCGAGCTGTGGCCACTGCTTGACGTGTACTCTATTTGGCAAAAATAAGTGCAACCTAATGAGCCGAGAGGGTAAAGGAAGAAGAAGAGGAACACTAAGAAGGACGACTCTTAAATGATTAGTATACGAACTTCAAATTGTGTGACTTACTCAAGTTTTTTTTTGGGTAAGATGACTTACTCAAGTTGAGATCAAAAGAGGGGGAAAAGATTATTACTTGCTCTTTAATTCGTTTCATTCCATGGTTCACAGGCTTCAAATGATCCAATTGCTCCATCTAGAGGAATCCCTCGCAAAGATATTCAGGTCTCTCCGTCTCTCAAATTATATGCGACCTTATCATATTGTATCTCTCATCACTGTGTGGCATTCTGTGCGCAATCCTGTTTTTAATCTCTCTCGTGGCAGTTCAATATTTCCTGCGTGCTCTTAGTTTCACTGCAAACATAATTTAAGCATGAGACCATAAGTTTATCTTAGTTCTAAACTTCTAATTAAAATAAGGTAGAATTTGTGAAGTGAGGAATTCTGTTTTGTTTAGGTTTCAAGATTCCCCATTATATATGGCTTCTTATTGTGGTGGGAGGAGGGAGCCCATTATTTCTGAGTTCCTGTTCTTTTTCCTTGGAGAAAGAGAAAAGTAGAAAATAAAATAGGATTATGTTTCTCCTCTTCTCAGTTCTGAGTTCTGCTCTGTATCAAGTTGAGAAATCCGCCACTGTCATCTACCTCGTTGGACATTGCAACAATTGTTGAGTTGAGTCCAGTGGTTGAATCGGGCGAGAAGGACAGGCTTGGTTGTCCTGCAGAACCCTTCTTGGATTTCCTGGTTTCTAAAGTCTCGTCCTCCTTTTGACATGCGCAGTGGCGACGCTATGTTCAAGGGTGTGGGGTCACCTGAACCCCCTAAAATCCTGAGAAACTCTGTTGCCTACGTATAGTTTGGTTGCCCATTTGGTGCATTTGGTAAGTTGAACCCATTGGATTTTTGCCATGAACCCATTTAATTATTGTCATCACATCCAATGGCTCATCTTTCTCCACTTACACCCAGATAAAATGTGATCTTACACTCTATTCTCTCCCAAGTCTCCCTCTCTCATGTTCTCTTCTTATCTTTTGTGGTTATTTTAGACCAAAATAGGTCCTAGGTTTTACACCAAATAGGTCCTACAAGTGACATCGACATTGGTTGAAGTGTTGAACCCCCTGCCGGGAAAGTCTGGCGTCGCCCCTGGACATGCGAAATGAGCATATGTTTTTTTGCCTACATTAGCAACATGCTTTGTTAAATCTTATGTAACACTCCTCTTCCTGCCCTTCTGTTTCATGTGCTGCTATCTCAGGAAAACCCAAATTGTCTGTTGATAGTTACACCCAAAGGGGGCCATTTAGGGTGGGTAGCTGGTGCTGATGCTCCTCGTGGCGCTCCGTGGACTGACCCTCTGGTGATGGATTTCCTGCAACATTTAGAAAAACCAGGGTCTGGAACCAGTAGTATATCCGATGTCGGGATGCAAAATGCAGAGAGCTTGGTATAGCTCTCAAGTTGATTCTTATATTCTCATTGTTGTAACTGTTCATATCTGGTATTTGAAGTGGGATTGCGACATAGAATTTATGCAAAAAGCCAATATAACATCTGATTGTAATTGGATGAGCTTTTGAACTTATAAGCCGCAGTGACTCTCTGTGTACACTGTGAAACTCATAAATCAATAACGTCAAGTTTTTTTTTTTTAGTATAATCTGGGGAAAAAAGTTTGAAGCTAGCCCTGCCTTATTTTTCCACTTGTCAGGTTAAAGGAATCAGGCAATTTACCACTCAAAATCGAATTTATTAAGTATTAATTAATTAACGTTGATATTAGTGTATTAAGTATTAATTAATTAACGCTGATATTAATTAATTTACCACTACTCACATCACTTGTTATTTGCTACGGTGCTACTACCTCTCAATCACTAACCTGCACCATCACCACCACCACTACCCCAGTACTTCATGAGTCACTTTGTACCCTACCACATTCATTCATCGGCTTATTTACCTTTTTGGTCCCCAAAGTATTGACCGCGTCTCAATTTCGTCCCCAATTTATCAATTGCTGACATTTAGTCCCTAACATTTCAATTTTGTATCAATCAAGTCCCAACTACTAATGCCGTGAGCTTCCTCCGTTAAGATTGAGGGTTATTCTCGTCATTTCACCACCCAACCCAAAGAAAAAAACAAAAACAAAAAGGGAAAGCTTTATCCGATCCAATTCATCCTCCCCCTCTCCCCTCCGGTATCTCTTCCAACCCCTGAAACCAATCCCACTCCTCTTCTCCACCATCATCCAATCCCATTCCTCCTCACCATCAGCTTCCCAGAACCGCCGTCGTCACACCCTCCGTTTCCGACTACGGCGACAGAGGTGGGGATCACGGGCAGAGGGGAGATCGACGGACAGGGTTTAGAGTTTATGGAGAGGTTCGATGAGAGGAAGAATGTGATGGTGAGTTGGAATCGGACGGGGGCGTGTTTGGGTGACGAGTGTATGCTGAGACTCGTTGGGTTTTTGCGATGCCGGAATTTTAGAGTTTGGAATCGGACGGGGCCAGTTCTGTTTTTCTCCTCTTCTCCACCATCATCTCATTTTCCCCAATTTTAATTTATCACTGGTGGCAGAGTTCCAATTACCAATTTTTTTGAACTGCAGTTGCGATTACCAATTGTGTAGCTAGATTTTTTTTCCTTCTTCTTTTTTATAATCGAAATAAGTTGATAAAACTTTATTAAATGATCTTGATATATTCTGTAATATACTTATTCTGAAGTTCTCACGTTTATGGTTGTAGTTATTTGAGTTGTCAGAACTCTTCCATTTTTTTTTTTTAATACATTCGATTTATTATGTTTTGGGTACACACTGAAATGAAGAGTAGAAAATCAAAAAGGGTTAAGCCCTTTCGAAAGAGACACCGCCGCACCGGCCATATCAGCATCAAGCATGGTGTGTCCAGAGGGATGATCACGACCACGCCACTGTTCAAAACACCCATTTTCGCAAGTTTATCGACCACCTTTTGCCCTCTAAGTGTGTGATTGAGTGTGGGATTGGATGATGGTGGAGAAGAGGAGGAGAGATACTGAAGGGGAGGATGAATTGGAACGGATGAGCTTTCCTTTTCTCTTTTTTTAAATTTTCTTTGGGGTGGGTGGTGAAATGACGAGAATGACCCTCATCTTAACGGATGAAGCTCACGGCATTAGTAGGTGGGACTTGATTGGTACAAAATTGAAAGGTTAGGGACTAAATGTCAGCAATTGATACATTGGGGATGAAATTGAGACGCAGTCAATACTTTGGGGACCAAAAAGGTAAATAAGCCTTCATTCATCCCTCAGTACACAGCGATCTGACAGAAAAACGTGCTTACGAACTGGGCATTACCATGTCTGGACTTGCTTGGCAGTTTTAGATATTGGAGAATCTGAATGGATACTACTGTATTAATGTGTGAACGTGGGGGGCCCAATCTTGTCTTTTACGGGCCCATAGAAACCGGCCTGACTCCAGTCAGTCTCAATGTACAACAACAAACACTAGCGGCCCGGCGTGGACGGGCGTATGATGGCGTGGGCCTTATGATCACGTGCTGTCTAGTCTACTACCTATGAAAGAACATAACAAAGAAACAAAAGAAAATGGAAAAAAAGTTGAGGAAGGATTTGAGTCTACAGCTAAGTGATCAAGCAGCACTTGACAGAGCTCAATGGAGGAAAATGATTCATGTTACAAATTTTTATGGTTGGGTTAAATTAGTCAAGTCAAAATCAAATTTTTAAATAGTTACTATTTTAAATTATAATTTTACAATTTAGTCTTAATTTGAAATTAACTAAAGGGTTGTGATCACGTGCTGTCTAGTCTACCATGGTTGTGTCGATGATTAACAATAGTGACGTGTGAATCCAAAGAGTTCGGCTAAATGAACATGAGAAATTAACTAAAGGGTTTACTCTTAAGAAGAAGTCGCAAGCTCGAATTCGATGAAGGTTAAATATTTTAAATTTTGGGATCACTGCAATGTTCACCATCTTAATTTAGGTAAGTGTGCTCATGCTGACCGAGATATCGGATTATAAAGAAACAATAGTGACGAGTGTGCTAGCGTGGCAAATAATGGATCAGGATTGTGGGGATTTCTGTAGTGAGTGTTTGAGCCTTATCCTGTCGTGGGAGAGCATGATTTGCACGAGGACCACAAAACCATATCAAATGCACGATCTAATCGGATGTGGACCATATCTTTGCTAAGTTCTTTTTTCTCTTTCTTTATGGTCCCCATTTTGGTTTTGTCTTCCTTTTTTTTGGCTACCAAGCCACTGGGAAGAAGAAGTTCCCTCCCCTTTGGAGGCTACCATTCTTGTTGTTTGTATCAGCTTTGACTGATTCCGCCATCGATTGTTATCCGTCCCCACCAATATTTAGATTGGGACGGAATTTACCATCCGATTGAGGCTGCCCTCCTTGTTAATCTCTCTCACTTACTTTATTTTCTAGATCCTACTTTTTTGGGCATTGATGTCCGTGTAATTTTTTCATTTCCGTTTGATTATTTAGAAGATTTTCATAATGGCCGCTACGTATCGACGCATTAGTTTTTGACCCTCCAATACTATTATCATCTCCAAACTGGCCAGACCAAGCAATCACATGCGTATTGCCTAATTTCCATTATGTAACGTATCATTTTTAGTTTACGACTGCGACTCCTACAACCGTTTTAGACTCTTTAGAAGTGCTCATTAGTCGCAATTTTTTTTTTTCTTTTTTTCTTTTCCAAATTAACGAACGCTACATTACAATTTCCAGTTGCATATTGTCTAATACTCCTAATATCGTTACAACTCGATAAGGCTACTTAAAATATTGGTATATATGCTGACCTTCACGGATATGGGAATATATGGTGTACGTACGTCCCCAGTAAAGGACAGTGTCGTCCACTGTGTTCCTGATTAAGATGGATGTGTTTAGTCTTTTTTAAACGTCTATGTAGGACTATTATGAACTCCTTTGAACATTATTCTAATCAACGAAACCTAGTTGTATTCGATGTCAAGCGTGGGTTAATCATTCCACATGATGGTTGTGGTAATAATTAGGGTTGAGAATTTTCAACACGACACGATACGATCCGAATCCGATACGAAGTTAGTGGGTTAGAGTCAATTATTTCTGACACGAAACACGAATATGACATGACACGATACCACGAAAAGTTAAATAGGCCGGGTTAGGGTTGAGAGAGAATTCTGACACTAACACGAGATAACACTCAACACGAGAATTAATGAAAAGACACGATAACACGATACGAAGTTAGCGGGTAAGGGTCGGCTATTTCTGACACGAAACACGAATATGACACCACATGATAACATAAAAACTAAACAAGTCGGGTTATATGATTGAGAGAATTTTAACACAAATACAAGATGGATGATACGACACGAATACGACATCATGCCCACCCGTAGTAATAATAACTCGAAAATATTCTGATTGTGCTATTGCAAAAATCTTGACCGGATTCAATGGACAAACTCAATTAATCTGTATTCCTTACCACAGACTCACAATAGCATGGTAAAAAATTTAATTTGTACTGGAGGGTGTTTTGACCAAATAATAAGTCCAATCAAATTGTATATATGGCACATGAAAATATTTTAACTATTATTTTGAAATAAGAAAACAAGTGACATATAAATATTTTAACTATTATTTTGAAATAAGACAAGTGAAAATTTAAATATTTTCATTTTTCATCTTGGTGCCCTAAAAATCTTATATAACGGGCATTAACCCCCATACTTAAGCTAATCAAACATCACATATCCTTATCTTCTAAAAGTAATTTAGAATAATCTCTATCACAAATTTAGAATAATCTTATGACAATGATTTTCGCGCTCCACAAAATTATTACTTGCACTCCAAAAGTAGAGTGCGAAAAGCAATCCTTGCATGCAATTGATTCCCGCAATTTATAAGGCATAGTTGCAATATTTAAAAATATTAATGAAATTTTACAAAATCGACAGAATTCAATGTAAGTTCATCCCTAATCGAGGTATGCACAAATTAACCTGGACCACTCATGTTATTATGAAAAAAAAAAAAAAAAAGAAATGTTCGTCTCAACCCCAATTTTCCACATAATGGTGTGGTGGTAATCACTTGGAAATTAATAATCTGATTGTGCCATTGCAAAAAATAGTGACCAGATTCACTGTACCAACTCAATTAATCCAGATTCCTTAGTTACCATAAATAAATTAACAAAAAGTATGGTAAAAAATTAAATTAAATTTGTACTGAATACCACCCCTAATCACAATAGCCACACTATCGCCAACCCCTCCCCATCTCTCTCTATAAATCCAGCCTACCTGCATTGCCGTATCCTACTACAAATCAAACAACCCTCTCTCCCCAAATCCCTCTCCGTCAATTCCTCTCCAAACTCTCCTTTCTAGCTCTAAACCAATGGCGGAAACCGGCGTCCGCAACGTTGCTTTCTCAGGAAAGAAACGAACCGGCTCCGATGACCTCGATCGCGACGATTACGCGTCGGCCAAGAAGACACTGACAACGATGCCGCCATCATGGGAAGACCCAGCATCATCGCTCGCCAATTGCCGCCACGAATTTGGCGAGCACGGCGGCGTCAACATGTCCATCGAGGCCTCCGCCACATTCACCGTCATGGAACCGGAAACCATGCGCCGCATGTTCGCCGGCGAGTTAGGCCCCGACCGTGACTTCTTCATCTACAGCCGCCACTTCAATCCGACGGTCCTTAACCTCGGCCGCCAGATGGCGGCGTTAGAGGGAACGGAGGCCGGATACTGTACGTCCAGCGGCATGGCCGCCATATCGTCGGTTCTGTTACAACTGGTGAGCAGCGGAGGACACATGGTGGCATCGAGGAGCCTCTACGGAGGGACACACGCGCTGCTGACTCATTTCTTCCGACGCGCGTGTAATATAACGACGACGTTTGTGGATCTGGGGGATTTGGAGATGGTGAAAGAGGCGATGGTGGAAGGGAGGACTAAGGTGTTGTATTTTGAGTCCGTGTCGAATCCTACGCTGGCTGTGGCTAACGTGCCGGAGCTGTGCAGGCTGGCGCACGATAAGGGGGTGATGGTTGTTGTGGATAATACGTTCGCTCCGATGGTTCTTTCGCCGGCGAGGCTCGGAGCCGACGTCGTCGTTCATAGCATCTCGAAGTTTATCAGCGGTGGAGCCGACATCATTGCAGGTATGTATGTTTGTCGATCGTAAACGTGGCGTGTTTTTTTAATGCATAAAAGTCCAGACGTACATCCTGATTCAAAAATGCTACATACACACCCATCCGTACACATTCTACCACACCCTCTCTCATATGGAATGTGGTCTCCACATGTGGACCCCGTGTGTGGGGTGTGGCGTTTCCTGATAGCCTAGGTGATACAGTAGTATCTTTGTTTGTTCTGTTTGCTTGCACTGGTCTTATCAAAATACTATATACTAGTTAAAATCAAGTGTGTATGTATCTAAATTAATACTAATATTATCATAGGTCACTGTCCGTTCCAGCTTACGCTTACACGCTTCTCGCCTAGTTTTTATGATTTAATTTCATTAATAAAGTCGATACAGATTATTAGTCTCTAGAAGCGATTAAAATTTTGGAGGTTTTCAAAACTCTTTAATTAGGAGAAAACAAACACCTTAGAATATATATATATATATATATATATATATATACTTGAAGGGATTAGGAACTGTCAGAGGAGCAATCTCACAGTATATGGAATACTACATATTATACTTGCAGATATAATAGTACTGATAGTCGTCCTTTATTATAATAAGTGCAGTTCCTACGAAAATAAATACTCCTATTTAACCCAAGATGTTTAAAATACCTAGGCCAACTGCAACATAGAAGAATATCCTTATTTGGGATGGGATGAAATCACGTGGTTATGAAAGGCTATGATGTTACCACGTTTGTGAGATTTGGAGCTGGATCATATACCAGAAAATTAGCCACAAGGAATCACATGCCTAATATTAATGAGCTGTTAGGCTACGGGGTGTTCCACATCCTCACTTATAAGCAATAAGTCAATGGAATTGACTTATTATATAAAATTGGGTTAATATATTGTTGGAGACTGATCTGTCTCGTAAAACACAATAAACCAGTTTTGAGAATAAGTCAATTTTGTTGAACAAGTTCTATAAGTGTTACTTGGTTCAGCTCTTCACAAATGTTTCTTTGTTAGTACTAGCCAACCAAAAGCACTATCCCCAAGGTTCTAAAAATCATTAGACACCGTCTAGTGCATAGGCGGGGACTAGTCGATCTAGGTGAATGACTTTTAGAACACTAATTAACAGAGAGAGAGAGAGAGAGTTGTTTCCCTAAATTAACAGTTTGTGGTTGAACCTTTTGAAGTTTAAAGTTTGCCACTGGCTTTGCTTAAGATGGTGCATGTGATTGTATGCTAGGTATTGAAGAAAGTATCAATATAAACATTATCCTGCTTGGCAGGTAGGCCAGAAAAGGTTGAGAGACAATTAAAAAAATTGTAAGAAAAAACAACTTATAGACAGACCAAATAGTTGCACGCATTGATGTTAATAAGGATAATATATAAGGATATTCTATGGATATCCTTCTTATTTCTGAATTAATATTCAAAGCACAAAGGGCCCCCGAGTTGATCTGAATTGGAGACAAAGTAGAGGAAAAGCTGTTACCGAAACTGCTCATCACATGATTAATGCAACAACTAGGAATGTGATCACATGGAACACATGAAGAAGTAGTACTTTTTCTTGTACTGATGTGGTCCACT
Organism: Gaultheria prostrata; assembly: GCA_036023075.1. Lineage (NCBI taxonomy): Eukaryota > Viridiplantae > Streptophyta > Magnoliopsida > Ericales > Ericaceae > Gaultheria > Gaultheria prostrata. Next base: position 14,808 of record JAXBDA010006857.1, read on the forward strand.
AGTGTGGGTGTGTGATGGTATGATCATACACGTGGTGATGTTTGTGTGCACGGACTTTAGTGTAGAGATCCGGATACAAATGTGTTCGGAATCGTTTGATGCACGTGAATTCTATAAAATAATGAGGAGTTCACGTGCATCGGACGGTTCTGTACACATCTTTGTCCTGGTCCATGCACCAAAGTCTCCGCTCATAGTATTGTTCTTTAGACAAAAGAGCAATTTCTGGCTAATTGCAATTTGTCGAAAATAGAGCAAATACTATGGTCGCCACATTTTGGTGATTATGCTTGGGGTTGCACCTGATGTGTCACCAATGGTGTGCTGTGAGGGTATCATACATATGATGTTTATGGACCAAGATTGTCTTGTCCCCGGCCAACCTTTGGTGCTCAATGATCATTGATGGATACACTCATGAAAGTTGAGCCATGTTGAACTTGTGGGCTCCCTGCGAGGCCTATCTCTTATGAGAGTGCTTTGCTCAATTCAGTGCAGGACTCTTTTGTTGATTTATGACCATATGCGCCGTTGGTATGAACTACTATTTCTTGGTTGTCCCCAGCTTCTTCATAAAAAATAACCGGTGACTTTAGCAACAATGATTGATATCGGTCTATAATAGGCCACCACTACATAAAGGATTGGTCAACTGTCTTTTTTTCAAGAAATAATACATACACGAAAGCCAGTGACATATAAAAATGCACAGAACACATGCAGCACTAGGTCCCCTAGCGACTCTTGTTTTGTTTGTTAGTAACAGAAAAGAAACTGGTTTTGTAAAAAGCACTCTCTTCACAGTACTTATGTCACCCAGTAGTTGATTCTTTACCTATTTAAGTACTACTTCTTTATGATCTTTTTGGTTTGCCATACAAGTCAGTTCTTTGAGAAACACTCGGTCCTGATATATTGCTTTTAGAATCATCTCTCAGATGTGTATGCTTATGTTTATGGGAATATAATTATCCATGATATCCAAAAGTATAACTTTGCACAACAAATAATAATGGACAGGAGCCGTCTGTGGGCCAGCAAGCCTTGTGAACTCCATGATGGATCTCCATCAAGGGGCCCTGATGTTACTAGGCCCAACAATGAATGCCAAGGTTGCCTTTGAGCTATCAGAGAGGATCCCTCACCTGGGCCTGAGAATGAAGGAGCATTGCCACCGGGCCTTGACTTACGCAATGAGAATGAAGAAGATGGGTCTCAAAGTTATCTACCCAGGTCTCGAGGATCACCCGGACCACTCTCTCCTGAAGTCCTTGGCTAACAAAGAGTATGGGTACGGTGGGCTTCTTTGCGTGGACATGGAAACCGAGGATAGGGCTAACCGGTTGATGAACCACTTACAAAACTTCACCCAGTTCGGGTTCATGGCGGTTAGTTTGGGATACCATGAGACCCTCATGTCTTGCTCTGGGAGTAGCACTAGCAGTGAATTGAATGCAGAGGAGAAGGCATTGGCCGGCATTTCTCCCGGTTTGGTAAGGATGTCCATTGGGTATAGTGGGACACTGGAGCAGAGGTGGGGTCAGTTCGAGAAGGCACTCACCAGAATGCAGGACTCGAGTTTATTCCCGAAGAATTGATGATTGTGTTGAGTCTTAGAGGATGGTTTGTCAAGTTTATCTAGTTTTCATGTAAAATTGCTATCTACCTCTAGTTTGTTCTTGTTAATTCTGGGCTTCGGCTGCTAAAAACTACTTGTTGGATTCTATTATGCTTCTCTGCATAATAAAAGGATTTGACCTGCAGCCTTCACTTGATCACTTTTGCAGACTCTGTGAACTAATAAAATTTCTTACTTTACAGGACTTAGTGGTTTGGAATTTTGGTTCTTATTCAAACAAGGTCAAATGGCTCATTGAATCAAGAACGATGGCAGTACCATCAGGAAAAAATTTCACCTCAAATGTGATGTATTTGGTTACATGTTTTTCAGGGCATGTTGCGTAATGCTATATAGACGTAAGGCGAGCATTGTTCACTTGCTTTTATTGATTTTCTGTGCTGATGAAATGAATCCGGTGACATGTATCATTTTCTTGAATTAGTTACCTCCTGATGAGGAACAAATTGTTGTTACCAGTGGCTTGTCTACCGTCTACGAAACTTAAACCAACCCACTCAAATGACGTTGAGGTTTCTACAGTGGCTAGAGAGTTGGTCAGGGGTGCTGTGGACTCGACGGCCCGACAGGCACACAAGTAGAATGATGGGCCTTAATTTCCTTCTTTGCGTGAGTAATGACACGAATTCAGGTCCCGATGTGCACATTTACCATTTTTTTTTAGATGGATATGTTGACATTCTTTACTTTTTAGACCCAGTGTAAAGCAAACTACTAGTATAAATTTTTACCTAATTGTCCGTTTCAAAATGTTTTCACAATATGAAGGTTAATGATTTCGTTCGGTAGCCTTCGACTCAATAATCTCTTTCATATCGTGCTCTCAATTCGGCAAAACATGGATTTTGAAAAATCTAAACTACCACTCATACTCCTCCCATTAATAATCCTAAAAATCAGAACGCGTAACCTCATTGCACATAAGTGCAGTTAGACAACTATTAGGCAATGACGTGTTCGGGCGCAAACGAGCTGAGCTAGATCCGTTCCAAAGCTGAGCCCATACAAATAACTGAATGAGCCAAGTGTTAATGAGCCGAGCCTATATAAATGATGATTCATGGTACTGGTCTGAAGATCCATCTTTGGTGGTGGTTTGTTTGATGGTGGCGGTTTGCGGTGGAAGAACGTCGGAGATTTGAAGCTGCTCTACAGATTTGGGCTAGGTGTTGGGTATTCTTTATTGGGTCGTGCTAACCTCCACCCAATAGGTGGAGGATAATATGTATATAATGACAAACTAGTTCGGATATCAATGCACATTTCACAGATATCCATATACTCTCATGGATATTAATACACTTTTCTCGGATATCTATGCACTTTCTACTTATTATCTTCTACCCATTGGGCTGAGGTTAGCATTTTCCTTATTTATTTGGGCTTTTATTGTTTGATCTGGTTACTTAGACCATTGGGTGTTGACCCCCAAGTATTGTGAGCTTGTATTGTTGTATTCGGGCACTTTAGGCCCTCAGGTGTATTGCATTTTGTCCCTTGTGGCGATCCAACTTTGGTTGGATTCTTCTTCCCTTTCGTCCGTACTTGATACTATCAAGTTTCTCAATAAAACTTATTTTGCCGTTAAAAAAAAAATAGGGTCAATTTCACTTACCTTCTGTGAGGTTTTTGACAAATACGGAGACCTCCTCTACACTTTCTGAAATTTCACTGCTCTATCTTACTTTTCAAACTAATTGTCAGATTTCTCCATACTGTTACTTTTAAGGCTAACGACATTAACTTTTTAGCTTGATATGACTGTAGTAACCTTAGCATATATTCTCCACCCTAAAATAAACCTTTTTAAAAAAGTTGTTATAAAAGTTTTTCAAAAAAATTAAACCGTTTTTCATTTTAAAAAGATAGTATTTTAACAAAAAAGTATCGAAGAGAACTTTTTTTAAAAAAAAAACTACTTTTTGAAATGTTTTTGTTGAAAATAATTTTTTGAAGGAAAGAAAACTAATTTTTAATTTTTTTTAAATAATTTTTTGAAACGCGAAAGTTTTGAAAACATTAAATACGAAAGAGATTTTTTTCAAAAAAACTATTGGCATAGATCCTCACATATTGGTGGGCTGGGCTTAAGCCCTATGCCCCAAATCCAGCCCATCACTATTCTGGGTGTGTTAGTCCATCTGACAGACGGGTTCGCGAGCCAGGCGGGCTTTGAATCCGCGGGTCGAACGATGATTCTTAAGATACGGGTAGTCAAGTAGGCTAGGCGCAATAAGGGGGTGTGCCACTAACTTGGTTTTTTTGGTTTTTTAGTTTTTTTTTGTGAGAGCTCGAAATACGCATTGGTTTTTTGTGGTTTTTTATGTGATGTATTGTGAGGATGACTTGTTTCGAAAAATGCAATAAGTTGGCTTTTGACTTTTTGAGTTAGTGGAATGGGAAATATTTATGGTTTTAATTCAGTACAACCAAACCCATTTTAAGAAACGTAAATTCATTAAGATCAAGTATTAATCCATTTTCAATTAATATTAATTTTTTACATGATTTGTGTTTGTTTGCGTTCTAAAATATGAATGTCTTAAATCATTAAAATATAACTGAGATAGATAGAAAATGTATTTAAAGTTTCATAAGAGTTATTGATATAGAAGGGCATATGATTCAATGTATCCAAGTCTATTTTAAGAAATAGAAATTCATTTAGATTAAGTACTAATAGGTAATTTATGTAGGAGATATTTATACATCATATAGATTATAATAATTTCTACAAGAAAAAAATCTCAGATCATTAAAAAATGGTTAATATAGATAGAAATTGTCCTTATAATTACTCCCTCCGTTCCAAATTAATGTTCCACTACGAAAAGTCATGCCATTTTTCAAATCAAAAAATGAACTACTTCCGTAAATCATTTTTCGAATTTTTTCTCACCAAATTAAAGTACTTGACGAGT
>JAXBDA010006858.1:0-19365 GCA_036023075.1 Gaultheria prostrata
GGGGGGGAGAGAGATTATATTTCAAAAATTTACAGCACACCCCCTCCAATTGGCTTGTGTAATGCTGTTAGGTCCACACCAACAAGTAACACAAACTATTCTAACACTTTAACATTTTAATCAATTCCTCACATTTCCCCAACTTTATTTCCGGAAAAATAATTAAAATTTTCGGGTCTTTACATGTTGCATCCTCTACTATGGAAGCAGAGTTTATAGCATGCTTTGAAGCAAGTTCATAGGCTGCATGGCTAAAAAAAATTATCACATGGCTTCAAATTGCGGTTAGAATATCAAGGCCAATAAAACTATTGTGTGATACATTGGCTACGGTTTTCTTCTCTAACAACAACAAAAGTAGAAGTCGGAGCAAACATATTAACATCAAATACCTTACTGTTAGAGAAAGAGTTAAGAGACAAGAAGTCACTATTAAACATATAAGTACAGATTTAATGGTTACAGATCCCATGACAAAAGGACTCACTGTTAAAGTATTTTCGAAACATGTTGAACGTACGGGTTCAAGTTAGCTAACTTTTGGCTTGTTTCTTGTTATCAGTACTTTTCGAAATTGTCAATACAGTAACATGTTTAATTATGCACATATAAAGTATTTTTAAGACATGTTGTCTATTGAGAAATTTATTACGACTTTTGGACCGAATGACTTGTTGGAAGTTATTCATAAAGATGCCACAACATAAATTTTTTGAGAGATTTGTCCATTGTAATACATGGAAGGAAGTGTTCGCCTAAAGAGCACAACCGCCATGATTCGTGTTACAAGTCACTCAACTAAAAAGTATTATTTAACCAATGGCTTGTAGCCCAGCGGATATTTTCTAGTTCTCCTACAAGCGAGACCAAGGTTCAAGTCTCGACAGAGGCATTTGGGGTTTAGGGCTATAGATAGCTTCTAGACCCCCTCTAGACTAACTTACTAACTCCCCCGTTAGCCCCCACTTATGTATATCGAATGGCAAAAAAAACTAAAAACTAAAAAGTATTATTTGGGCAATTGTAATTGTAGGGCTATCTTTTACCCATCTTTTTTTGTTTGATTTGACATGTGAGCCAAATAAAAAAATGTTAGATTTTTATTTATGCGGCTCCCATGCCATATCAATCCTAAATATAATTTCTAATATATATGCTTTATTTCTAAAACATGGACATAAGATTTAAATAATTAGTTGCCTAAACAATTCGTAATTCATGAATAGGTTTGATGTCTATTCTTGAATAAATTAAGTGACCATTCATGTATACGGATATAACTATTAATGAGTAGGTGTCTTATTGCTCCATTGATGGAAAAAAGTATGAAGGGTTGTGACCGTTGGAAAAGGGTCACAATCTATCTGTATAAAGGCCTGTGATTATCATCCAACTTACAAGTGTAAAAACATTATATAGGGTGTAGATTGAAATTCTACTCATTGCTCTCCTAAAAAATTAGTGAGAGTTTGTGTTGATTAAGAGCGTTGATCGAGAGCCAATAACAATTCATCGGAATGGTTTCTGAATTTCTCTAGACTTACCACAACAGAAGGTTAATAATTCTTCTGCTCCGTATTTATATGATTCTCCCTTGTAGATTTAACATTGAAAGTCTTGATAAGTTTCAGCAAAAGAACTAAGAAGACCCATTGATGAACTGAAGGCAAAGGATAATTGTTTTCCAAATGCATAGATTGCATATAGAATATTGTTGAATATTCCAATTACAATTACCTGGGGGAAGAATTTTTTTAAAGTCAAAGTTGATAAAATCCTACATTCAGTCAATCTTACCATAGGATAGATTGAATGGATTGGTCGTTGTCTATTGCAAAGATTACGTTGAGAAAAACTTGATTATACAAATTTAGTTAATAAATGTGCTGATAAAAATGTGAGAAGTGCAATATCTACATAATAGCTTTCTGGATACTGTAATGGGCATTGATTTTGGTATTTCTACTCTCAAATGCTTGTAATCATTACATTTTTTTTCCTAACTATTTTTAACTATGCACAGTATATTGAGATTTTAAGGCCCAATTCAAAGAGTTGCTTTAGGCCCATAAAATTTCGGAGTCGACCCTGTTTGTACCTAATCCAGAAGACCTCTCATAGTCTCATGGCAAACCATATTTGTGCATACCACAACTAGCTTGAATGTAACATGGTAAGAGGAACCGTATGAGCGACGGACCCAGTAAAATGACATTTTTACAGTTGCAAAGGGGAAGAGTACAACATAAGCAAAGATAAGAATGGATAGGTAGCCAAGGATTCGTTGGTCGATGTTAGACTGAGACACATTATGGACATATTTAGTGCCCTCTTTCACTTTAATTTCAGCAGAGTAACTTTTGGTTTGCAGGGGAAGCATTTGCAACCGAATATACTAATTCTTGCACATGACACAGATTTTTTCGAGGGGCCTACTATGCGGGGTGCTCGGCAGGCCCATCCAAGCCGTCCAAACACGTTTGGACGATCCAGATTTGAGGATGGGTACATTACCGTGTAAAATACCAACACACCCTTCGGTACCCATCCTCAAATATAGGCCTTCTAAAACACATTTGGGCGGCTTTTTGGACGGCTCGGATGGTGCTTGGCAGGGCCTACCGAACACCCCCGCACTACAGGCCCCTGGATTTCGACATAGATACTAACACCCTAACCATATGAAATATAGCTTCAATAGCTCCTGAACTGTGATGTTTTATAAAGAATATATTAAAGGGTGAACATCAAACTTACTTCTTTTTTTTCATTTTGAGATTCAAAGTTATAGCCCTTGTCATTAAATAGTAGTAGATTAAAATGACTGAATTATAGAAATCAGAACATCAAAAACAGGGGAAAAATAACCCCAGGACCATAGTGAACAGAAATATCCCCTAAACAGGGATCAATGTTTTCTAACATTTCAAGTCTATGCTTTTCTCATTTCGTCATGCACCCACCCTACATGACTTCACATTTCTACAGAGAGTCGAATAATTCATACCTGATCAGATCAAATAATCAGACCTGGGGTGGGGTAGGCTCGTAATGGGCTCACCCTGATTCCTTTCTGTTACCGATAAAGAAGCTTTACAATTGGGCCATCATTGAATCTCTGAAAAAGAACCACCCCTTTGTCAAATGGTGATGTAACCTTCACATTAAACCCGCACACGATTGGGCCACACTCCATAGTCGTCGGAAACACACTCGAGCACTTTTATTGTACAATCTACATCATAACAAGTCATCAATCTTTTCTTTTGCTTAATCAAACCTAATACTCTCCTCGTCCCAAAATATTGCTCATTCTTTTCTTTTTTTATTTGTTTTAAAATAATAAGCCAATTCTAAAAATTAACAAAGAAGAGTCGGTACTTCTTTTATTTTTTCTGTACAATTATATACTGTTCATAAAAAATTGGATTCCCAAAAAAGAAAGACCAATTTGGGATGGATGGAGTATCATAATTGATGAATTCTTTACAGGTTCTTATGGTTTCATTGTTAATATGAAGTACACAAAAACTAGGTACACAATACAACCACAACCCCTCGCGTATACGCGAGGCCCACCTCATAATTGTGTGTGGACTTCACGTGCTTGTGATATTTTATGGATTGAATTGTGGTTTGATGGTTGGGGAATATCTCTCAACGAAGTAGGGGTAATAGTTTACATGCAGAAGCATCGTTCCTCACGCAAGGTGGATACTTCGGACTCTGAAAATCGTATCCAAATTATTAAAAATAATAAATATGTTATGTGTTAAAAATCGGGTCTTTATAATATGAAATCAATTGTTGATATACCGGAATCTTAGCTCCAGAATTTTTGGGCCATAGTTGTGTCCATTGTTTTTGCTTTTAGGGGCTGGTTTTGTGTTTGTTTTTTTTGTTGTTGTTTCGTTAAAGCATCATTTTTGTTTGTGTTCCTAGCTTGCTAGGAATTCTGGTCTGGATGTTTGTCGGGTTGATTTCCCTCATGTTCTTGGTTTGTTTGCTTCAATGAGATCTTAATTTACCAAAAAAAAAAAATTGTTGATATACCGGCAAAGCTGACCTTTTTTAAGAAATTTAAAGAAGATGGTTTGAATTCATACCTTATCATGATTGATGAATTCTGTAAAGGTACTTATTGTTTCATTGACAATACAAAATTACAAATTAATACTCCTAGTTAAATAAGTACAAAAGTAGTTAGGAGAGAATCCATCAGGCAAGGTGAGCAAGTGGAAACTAGGGCACTCGATTAGGCTAAGTTTCCACAGCAATTCAGTATTTTTAGCGGTATTTTTTATACTCTCTCATAAGTCATTTATCTCATATACATTTAACGAAAATAACATACACATTTGACTACATTGAGAAGACGGTATTTTTAGTAAAAATTTAATAAAAGTTGTACTACCACACTACATATCTGGTCTTTATAATATAAAATAATTTTTTAGTTATTTATCAAAAAAAATAATTTTTTAGTATACTGGCAAATGTGTTATGTCATAAAAATCCGGTCTTTATTTAAAGAAGGGAGAAGAAGATGGTTTGAATCTTGATAGATTTTACTTAACTATCAAAATCATTGAAGATAAAAAGGTTTTTTTTCCGGACCAATAGGTTGTTTTAGTACATGTTAGTATTGTTATATTATTAGGAGGGCAAATCTCATGTTTATAGGGGTCGAATTCTATACCTCACGCTCCAAAAGAGCGCTACACAACCATTGAGTCAAAGCCTAAAGTTGAAGATAAAAATTTAATACGGTGTGAATTACAAAAGTACAGTACAAATTTTTCTAAGGTAATTATTGATTTTGGCACTGAACTCTTTGACAATCACATTTAAAGATTTTAGTGTTCAAAATACATATAACATGATAAAAGACAAATATTAAAGTGTGATTATCAAAATTTATATCAAAAATACATGAGGTCTCGTCAGGGGCGGATCCAAGGGGGATCACACGGGGGCACGTGCCCCCGCTGACCCCGCTCAAAACTCAAAAAAAATAAATTATTCATATTATGTATTTAGCATAATTACGTAATAGATCGCTATATTTAGCATGCACACTTATATATAGGGGTGCACGCCGGCCCGGTGGCCCGCCCAACCCAACCCGGTTTTTTTAGGGTTTGGGATACAAATTTAGGCCTATAGGGTTGGGCCGGATTGATATTTTAAGCCCGATTAGTTAATTGGATGGGCTCGGGAAAATCCTCAAGGCCCAGCCTAAGCCCGGCCCGGACCGAATATAATATTATTTTTTTGTAATAGAATATATATCTATATATACTCGTACTCCTATAGAAAACAAGGGAGAGACCAGTGGAATTTTTTTGCATGTCAAGTTTTATGAATGTTGGAAAGTTTCACTTTTTGAACAATTTTATTGCCTTTTGAGAGACAATTTAATCATTAAAGCCCTAATGTTTTATGGGTTTGTTTTAACAGTATTGCGAGAACATAATACTTTAAGTATTTCCGGTTGTGAATTCTAATTTGAGATCGTTGTAGTTGATTTATTTATGTCTGTGATATCATATTTAAAAAAAATAAATGGGCTTGTTGGGCGAGTATGAGAAATAGAACTTTAATTGGATTGGGTTTGAGAATATAAAATAAAGCCCGATTCTTAATGGGCTGGGCTTGGGCATGCAAAAGTTTCGTTAGTATCTAGTATAAGCCTGGCCTGACCCCGGCCTAACTCAAGATATGTGCACCTTTACTTATATATATCTCAAAAATAAAAATGTAAAATTAATTATGTGCTCATTTTCTATTTTTTTTATATATAAAATATATGCATCATAAACATTATGTCCATAATAAATGTCATAATTTAGCAAGATTGTTGACTAAAAAAAAATTACACAATTATAATAATTAATAAGGTGCCCATTAGGTTGGATTCCTAAATCCGCCACTAGTTCTCGTTATATGTACTTGTTTTGGGTCCCGAACTACTCAGTTAGCTTAATCATTGGTTATAAGATGTTTGTTAGCATGATTAGTTGCACATATATAACTTGATTATCAAACATCTGAATGAGTTAACTTTTTACGGAAACTCTCAAAAATATATTTTAAACATCCTCTAAATGAGTTGATTTTATATTGGAATCCTTAAAACATATTTTAAATAAATTGAACGTTTCCGATCATTTGCGGAAGTTGTTGTGTCAACAGAACCGGCCAGTACCGTTGACATAACTTTTGACACAACAATAATCGAAGTCTCACATAAATAATCGGAGCCTTTCTATTTGTTTAAAACATATTTTTAAGAGTACTTGTAAAAAATAAATTCATTTGTTATCGGTAATGACTTGATCTTGGTCGATTCATTTAATCGAGATGCAAATAAGTTGATCCGGATACCTGCTTTTAAAAAATACGAGTAATAGCAAATGCAAAAGTATTGGAATTAATAAATGTAAAAAAATGGACATAATAATGAAGTACTACAAAACTAAGCTAATATTCACCTCATTGGTCCATAGTAAATAAACTGTATATACATTGGAATATATAGATTCTGGGTGGGTTCTTCTTCTTGTTCTAGTATTGGGGAAGAAGGTGAATAAATTTGGAGTGATGGGAAATGTCAATGGCAGAGAAGATGGTAGTACTGGTGGTGGTGAGGTTGATGAGGACGGTGGTGCACCGGATGACATGGGTGGTGCGCCACCTCATGGCGACGGTGGTGAGTTGATGGGTCAGTCCCCACCTTCTAGCCCTAGGGCCGCTCAATCCCCTTTGATGTTCACTCCTCAGGTTCACTTCTTTCCAAATTCCTCACACGTATCGTGGATTTTCAGGATCTCTTCTTTGGGCTCCTGATTTGGGATTAGAATTAGAATCTTGTTTCTGGGTTTTTCGGAATGGGATTTTTTATTATCGGATTTGTTGGTTTTTAGTTTGCCAATTGGTAGTTGCGGTATGGGTTCGTGATTGGATCTGTTAACATGTTGCAACTTCTATCAACCGATTGATATTTTTTGATTTCCTGTAATTGACTATGCTACTCACCCATTACTTGTTTACGGATGTGCCAAGAGAAACGAGGTTCTAGTATTATTTGTTGTTCACTGAAAATGGGGAAAAGCAAAGGCAGTTCAGCAGTTGCTTGTAACATATTTCAGGGCTGATCTGGCTTTGAGGCTTGTGGATTTGATGATAGAGTTTATGTTTGTGAAGGTTAGATATGATCAATTTATGGAGGCATAAGGACTAAGTGTGAATATCGGAATGAAATGAACCTGTATTTTCAATTGGTGGAAGGAAGTTGTTTACAGAAAACTAGATGGTTGAATGCACTGTCTTTAACGAGCTTCATGTAACCCGAATTTGATTTTAAGCTGAGGATAGTTGTCACATCTGTCATGTTGTTGATTTGTTCTATACTCAGTGCCTCCTTGATGTTTCCTGCTGTGACTTGTGAAGTGCATGTTAGGAAAATGCACAAATAAGTTGCTATTTTTTAATCTTTTAGTATAATGATTTTTTAGGTCCCGGTGCTGCCATTGCAAAGACCTGATGAGATGCACGTCCCAAGTTATTCATGGATGCAGACTGCCTCAAATTATGAAGACATAGTTAGTGAGCAAGGGATTCCCACAATGATCACATGGAGCTACGATGGCAAGGAAGTTGCCGTTGAGGGTTCGTGGGATAATTGGAAGATAAGGTGAAAATTGTTTTTCCTTTGGTTTTCTAATTGCAGTTTGGGCTTCATAACTATAACCTGATGTACCCTATGTACCCCTTTGATCAGAAAGCCTTTGCAGAAATCAGGGAAGGATTTCAGCATTATGAAAGTGCTTCCATCTGGGGTTTACCAGTACAGGTTTATTGTTGATGGACAATGGAGATATGCCCCTGACATGCCATGGGCCCAGGATGAAACAGGCAATGCTTACAACATTTTGGATTTGCAGGTAATCTCCACCTTTCTGTATAACTTTGTTCATGAAAATATACTACATGGTTCTTGGATGGATTATTAACTTCTGATTAGCGTGTAATTGCTGCTATTGGAGACAATTAGGGTTGGATTCATTCTAAATATTCTTGAGATACAGTCAGGAAACTATACGCCAACATTTTGTTGAATTCACCATTATGTGTTTTAGTTGGGGTTGCACACGCAAGTTTTCCTTGTCAATGGGCTCTATTTTGTTTTTCCATCGCCTTTGTTAGGGCTATGTTGCTCGTTTTATTGAATGAAGTTGCTCCTCCTTTCTATGTGGTTGTTTTCCTTCACAGCATATGTTTTACCTTTTCTTGTTTATTCTTCTCCATCTCTGGTTAGTGGTTGCACTGATCGTACTCCCCTAGCTATTCTAGCATGAAAAGGCCGGGATATCTTAATGAAGGCTGCAGGAATTAGGTAGTTAATAGTGCTAAATTACATTGCAGAGTATATTGGGGGATATGACTTGAAAAAGGTAGAAATCCAAAGTTGAATGCAGATGGACAAATTATAAGTGGACCATAGCATTCTAGGTTTGAATTATCCAAATCTGTATTGGCCGTAAGTTTCAGGGGTCACAGGCTCAGGTGCATGTAGATATCTATATTTTGCAATTAGCAAGAAATGAGGCACTGGCTCCCAGCAAGCTTCTTGTCCTTTACTTGCCCAGGGTTCTAATCTTTTAGTTGAGCAAAATCTATTGAAGGTGGATGGCGGTTTCCAGGTCTCAATTGCAGCATGGGTCAAGTATTTGAATGTTGTCCCAAGAACAAAAAGTACATTGGGAAGATTATCTGGAGGAAAGCAACCAATCACCGGTCGGGCTTGAAGTCCGAGTTACCATTCCTTTAACTATGTTAAGTGCCTTAGTTATTTGTACAGGTTAAGAAGTGGCATCGGACCGAAATGAGAAAATTTACCCGTTTAGTAATGCAAATGCCTGACATAACTGGGTCACTTCAGTAAATCCAGGCTATATGCGGTGCAGTACCTAGAAACACCGGGGCCAGATTGGTCTTTTGAACCGAGAATCCTCATGTGGAGCTTGTTATCTATCGCAGCAGGACTGAGAAATATGGATGGACAGATTGATGTGTTGATCCTGGGATCCTCATTTGGGAGTTTTGTATTGATGCTTCTGGCCATGCCATCTTGATTGTAACTCTGTAAGAAACCTTAGGCTCTTTTACGTTTTTCCCGGACAATTAGTATTTCCTGTAGCCAATTATCATCTAAGGACTGATTTCTACCCCTCTAAAATGGAAAACATAGCTAGAAGAAAGATTATGTATGGTGGCTTTTTGCCATTACCAGTAAAAATTGGACGGAAGACTCTGGCATACCATCTAAAGAAGCTGGCCCTATATGGGAATTCCCACAGTGTGGTTCTCTACTTTACCTCTTATGTTAAATTTTTTGTTTTTCTGAATAATTTAGGCTTTTCGCGCTACTGACCCTGCCGCATTCTCCAATGTTATTAGCTGTGTATTACTGACCCGGCCGCATTCTTGAATGATATTATCTGTGCATAGGGGCACAATTTTGAGTGCATACCGAACTAAAAAATTGTCACTCGACGGAAGGTTCGTTATAATTCATGGTATCATGTCTTACGGGGCCCTAGATTCCCTCTTGTATAGTTTCGTAGATCTGTTGAAAACATCAAACACGTCATTGAGTCATAATTTTTATGGTGTAGTCTTGTTTTTAGCCTAAATCAAATCCCACATGGTTGAGTGCTATTGGCAAGCAAGCAAGGCAGAAATTAGTCAAGTTAAAAACACTGAAGGGAGAAGGTACAAGTGGCTACGTGCAATGCGTATTGTTTTGGAAAATGTGTGCATAGAAATTTTGGCATTTGCCGTTTATATTGCCTATAAAACCGGTGGAACCCATGGCTAGTATTTGGCTGTGTGTTCTCTGAATCGCTGCAAAGTAAATGGATGGATTCAAAGTCTAGATGTGCATTGTATAAACCCTGGGATTTCATCTCGAACCCAAAAGTCAGTTCTAAGCATGAGCTTTATTTGAATGTGGGAAAGAATCGGTTTTCCTGTGGCTGCAGCTTTCAACCATGACACTTTTGGCAGCTTCACCCTAGTGAGATGGAGCTTGCTCCTCAGCGGCCTGGCAGTTTCTGAGTTATATTTGGTGCAGTCCAGAGAATTAAAGTTGGTCGCTCGAGCAAAAAGTGTGTGCTTAAGGGAACTGTGTCGGTCAGTTTAGTAGATTTGCGTTTCAGAACTATGTGCAATATATTCTCTCTTTCGGGGTGAAAAAATATCCTCAGATCATCCTAGAGGGAACCTAAAGACAGAATCCTCCGTTGTATTTGGAGATGTTAGCTAAGATCTCTGGTCTTTGAGGGTTATCCGAGCTCTCGAAGGGTTGATTACATCTTCTACCATTAAAGTTGAAGCCCTTCGGTGGTTTCTGACGGCAAGAGAGAAGTCCTATGGTGGATTTCAAAGTTGAGAGTTGTTGTGGATTCAAGGCAATGGCCTATGGGAGTCAAAGTCTTACATTCGATTATGAAGGCGTGGTTTGTGCTCGTGGATTCATGCAGTGTAGATCATGCACAAGGGATCTATATTGTGACAGCCCATGACCCACCTGGGTGCAACGAAGTTCTGTGATATAACAGAATAGATCATGCTCTAAATTGCACAAAGCCTTTTAAAGCCGCGAGGGCGTCAAAGCTCATTGGAACTTCGCTGTTAAGCGTGCTCACCCTGGGAGCAATCCTGGGATGGGTGATCCTACTGGAAAGTCCTTAGAGCTTGGCCGGCCAAAGCGGACAATATTGTGCAAGGCGGGGGCGGGTCGTTGTTTGCGGGTTCAAAGGTTTTTTTGTAACTTAGCGTCTTGTGGTTGATTATTTGGACTATAGGACTGGTGGTTTTTTCTCCTTTTGGGTTTTCCTTGTGGAAGAATTGCCTTTCTTCCATGGTGTGCTTGAATTATTATCTGCTTGTGATGGATCTTCTTATAAATCTGGTTGATTTGGTGTTAGGTTATTCATTGTGAGTTGTTTGAAGAATTGCCCTTAAGTTGTTTGATAGATAGAGTAATCTATTCCGGCGAGTTGAGTCCACTGGATTGTGATGACTTTCAGGTACTTATGGATATATTTTGCAGGATTATGTCCCAGAAGACGTTGAAAGCATTTCTGGTTTCGAACCTCCCCAGTCACCAGATTCGAGCTATAACAACTTCCAACCTGGTTCAGAGGATTATGCAAAGGAACCACCTTTGGTTCCTCCACATCTACAATCGACTTTGCTCAATGTTCCATCATCCTACATGGAGATCCCACCTCCTTTTTCAAGACCTCAACATGTGGTGCTTAACCATCTTTACATGCAAAAAGGGAGGAGTAGCCCTTCCGTGGTGGCACTTGGTTCAACAAATCGGTTTCTGGCTAAGTATGTGACAGTGGTGTTGTACAAGTCCATTCAAAGGTAAAAATTTGGAATACATCCGAGTGGACGGAAGGTTTTACCATTGTTATGTAAGTGATTAAACTACTGAAGGTCAATGTTATGCTGGCTGCTTATGCGAACCCAAATGGAAAAAGCCGCTTAGTAGACTTTCGAATTTTATGTGACAAATTACGAAGGATTGATAACCACCATTGGGCTGACAGGAATTTAGTTCCCCTATGCTGTTCAGCTTATCTTCCACTATACTTTTTTCAATAGAAGAAACTCGTGTAACACAGCAACACTGAGTTAATTAACATGGGATGCATGTGCAATTGGCAATGGTGAAGCCGATAAAGCACAGTTTTTTAATTTTCTCAGATATCTCGAACCTGGTGGCTGTGGGATGTCTAATGTTGCTGTGATTGCTTGTTCGATCGGTTTCTTTAGGGAACTAGTATTCTGCCAGTACTTCCTGCAGTTTTCTTACCTTATTCTTGGAGTAATCCATTGTAGAAGACGGTTGATCTCGATCTCATTTTAGATCATTTGGGTAGCAGGTGAGGTACATATACATAAACTTAAGGTTGTAGAAAGAGATGCGTGACCATATCCTGTGCCCCATTGTTTCTCATACTGGCAATTTTGTGGGCACTCCTGACTTGGGTTCATCAGAAGTACCAACACTGCATTGAACTGAAACTGTTCTTTGCTTCTAAAGCACAAATCTTTTCCAACGAAGCACCGAGTGGCTCCAATATGTCGTCTCGCAGTGTGTTCGGTTTGGAGATTGGACTGACTGGTCTCTATAATCTTGTCCATTAAGTTTGCTGCCCATGTGAAGTGTTTTCTGCTTTCTTTCAAGATGATCACATAATCTAATGGCAAGAAAGGGCACAGATACACCGCTACAGGTGAAAATGAGTAAGAAGATTTCAGCTCGTTTGAGGCTCTCAGATGTACTAAATCCTGCTGAACTGTTCTATATCTTAGGCAAGAAACAACCGCCTTTTCTTTCCAGATACGTAAACCTTGGGTCGAAAATAAATTGGTTCTGGCTTCTCGAGCAATTTGCTTGAATCCTGGCATATTCTTGTGGACATTCATTATAAAAGCCCAAATGGTAGACGAGTTAGAAGGCAAAAGCAACCAACAAATAATGGGCATCAAAACATTTTAAATTTCTTGCAGACGCATTATAAACATTTCAATATTCATAGGTGTTTCAATAGCTAAACAAAATTCCAGGAGGAATTATGATGGGACAACACTCTCCACATCCGGTAAGGATGCATTTTCAATAACTCAAGCGGACATCAAATTGATATTCAAATTATGGCTGATTCTGTGTAACCAGCTCTAAGATTTCCTCCTCTCTTTTTTAAATGCCTAAACTACAACTATTCTGTTGAGGAAATCCATTTTCTTATATGTATGTTATCACATGGCTAGTTCGCAAAGTTACTACTTGAAAACTGGGCACCCTTCAACCATGACACCCGGTGCAGTCGGGCACGTGGCTAGAGGACAATGGTCAAGCTCAGTTCCCCACCACTTCAAATTCCGGCCTTCATTCTGCAGAGCAAAAAACAACAGAACCCCCATGAAAGCTGTGCCGGCATCCAATGCCGCAGACAGAACATAGTTATATTTCTGCCACCACGCCTTTCGGTACTTGAACACGAAGTAGTTGAAGATTGTTCCGGTGATAAGCCAACTAGCAATATTGGTAGGAGTCGCTGGTGGCATTCCCGCAAATCCGTATGATATGACAGGTATGTTGATCAAGGGAATCCATTTCTTCTCAGGGAAGATTTTGCTGAGTACCCAAACGGGTACTGGTAAAACAGCTCCGACGAGGAATAACCATACCAAGTTCCTGTACAGTCCTCCATTTCCAAACAAGCGGGCTGGCCCAATTAGGCCCCATATTACTGAGGCGTCGAATGTAACACGGAATTTAGGGCACGTCCATGGGCTATCTGGATGATGAGATTCAATATCACAGATGTTTTCAATGTTCTCCAACATCCACCATGAAACTGCAAGGTTTACTATACCAGCAACAAGTGTTCCAACCAGCTGGAGAAAAAGAAAGGACGAATAAACACCACAAATAAAAATAGAGGGTCAGAACATATTTTTACAGGATTTAGTGATTTACAACTCGTGTAGGCCTGTTTGATAACCGATAGTAGGTTAGGGTCCGACCAGATTCAAGGGTTAAGTTTAGGTATGCAGAGAAGGGATTAAAAATACTCGGATGAGATTAACAAAACAGTTTAAACCTAATCCTACCCTCAAAATGTTCATCAAACGTGGCTTTAAATCGAAAATTAAATATCAGAGTGCACTGAATTATTAGAAGTGCAGACCTGAGCCATGTACATGGACCGTGGTGGGATTTTCATGTAGTGACCAAGCTTAAGATCAGATAGGAAAGATAAAGCATGAATGGTGCTGATTCGCCCGTAAATCTTGAAAACCAAGTTTGCAATGGGTTTCCCCGGCAGGATGTACCCAAAGATGAACTGCGCGATGATATCATAACCCGGTTGCTGCATAATAGTCAAGAGAACTAGAAGATATTAGGATACATTTCACAATTTGCTCACTGAGAGACTAGCAATAGGAAGTGGTCTTTTTTTTTTTTTTGGGTAAGTAATAGGAAGTGTCTTATTACCTGGTTTGTTGTAGCTTGAATAATTCCAATGGGAAGGGTAAGAATAAAAGCCAAGGCAAAGGCGAAGAGCATTCCCCACCATGGCAGCTGCACATCTTCTTTCCACACAAATGTCATTATCAGGGATAGGGCGATACTTCCTAGTAATAAGATGAGATACCACCATTGAGGTACTTCTTTGTAACTTTTCATTAGTTTTGCATGGATGTCCAATTTGACGTTCTTCACTGCAGATTTGCTTTGTTTCCAGATATCGCTAGACAATTAAATGCCAATATTAGTTTTGTCAATTTGAGGATAAATCAAGAGACTGTTATGTTTGAAGAGTCTCTGTTAGCCTACTCTTCCTCCGAAAATTCTAAGGGAAAAAATCAGGAGTTTCAAGAATGAAACTTTTTATTGTAAAACAAGACAAACTCTCAGCATTCCTTTTTCTACTTTGTTGTTGCTAATACATAGTAACCAATTGCAAAACCGAAAGTTACTGGGGATTTCTTTTTTGCTATAATAAGTAGCATTCAAGGAATGACATCTATATAAAAAAGATAAACATTTAAGCAAAAGGTGAATTGGTAGATAAGTCAGGATATGTAAGAAAATCTCAATTTCCTGTGTTCAGACCTCTGCGTAAAAAGCAGCATACCTGCCATGAAACAAAGCCACGTGAACAACGGTTGCTGAAATTCTTGCAAATCCTGATCCAATTGAAAGGGCGAACAGAGGACTCATATAGAGCTTCCCATAACTTTCGTAAGCAGCAATGTTGAGATCGTACTGTGGAGTCAAGACCTTGGTGGTATCATATTTGTTCCCACTAGAAGTGAACAGCTGACTAGAAAATATGGGATATTTCTGGGCATCAAATGTATTGAACTTCCAGTAACACAGAGGCACAATTATGTATACGAACATGATAAAGCCAACCCCAACATTAAGAATGGAATACCAAGGCGTCACCAATGGGCTGCCATGGTAAGCGGAAATCCCAGCCCAATCAAGGGTGAAGGCACCGATCCCGAGTCCATGGTAACCAGAACCGACTTGCTGAGCTGTTACACTATGAGGCCACGCCCAACAAACCCATGAGAAGAATGTCAACATTGGGAATAGATAGCCTGGAAATGCGTAATAGGCAAAGCTTGCAGCGAAGAAAACAAGGAAAAATCGCATCCTGGTCATGCCTTTTGTTTTTATATCCTTTTCATGGAGGGCTCTGTGTCACAACAAAGACATTAATGTCATGCAAGTTCAGTCAATGAATCAGAAAACAAGAAAACACTAGTAGTTTGTAAGTGCTCCATTGGAATATAAAGCAAAATCAAATTCTCCAATGAAATCATTAGCTGATGGACGAAAGTATTTCATTCCATTCTTTTTCGTTCCTTTTCCAATGCCATGCCGTTTGGTTTTGTGGTCTTGAAAGAGAATATTGCAGACACTAAGCAGGACAGCCAATGAATCAAATTCTCATCCCATAAACTTTTCTATGACTTCTTTTTGAGTTGAAGGATTAACTCTTTTTCTCAATAAAGATTGGTAACAACGCGCAATATTAATATGTCTTCAGTTTTCAAAAGCAACTGAACATATGGTGGAGAGAATATTTGTTTTACAATTCAAGTTTCCAAAAATACATGAAAGTAGAGGACCGGAGAACTCCATTCTCTAACAAATACAATCAATCACCCTCCTCCCATGTTACGCCTATGGGCACACTTTAACGGAGCATCTTAGCAAATAAAAAAACTTACTATAAATTTGCTTTGTCCTTTTGGGAAGGAATTTCCCGAACTTAGCCTTGAACTCATTCACTATGACATGACTTTAATATTAAAGGCGTGTCTTGAAAACACGACTTCAAAAAACACGTAGGCTTGAGGAACAAATTTGAAAATGTGGGTCAGGTAAAAAACTCGTTCTTCTAGTGATGCTATTTCATTTGGATTAAACATTAGAGAGAGATTATATGAAAGAAGACAGACCTAAAAAGAGAAACCTGAGCAAGGTTCGAAGGCCACCACATTTCAACAGGATCAACCAGGTACCTCCTCAACATTCCAGCCCATCCATATCCCACTATCTGCAAGCAAATCATGCCAAATGAAAATATCTACAAAAGAGAACGGTACAGCAAGGGCTGGAGAGCAGAATGTCCAGTCCAATATCTGTGAGAGAAGATTAACCAGTTCCGTTTGCTTTCGTGGGTCCACCATAAAGCTCGCTTTGATGATTCGAGCCGTTAAAAATTTAGGTCTCGTCTATATCCGCCGTGAAAAAAAGTAGATTAATCTGAGAATCGCAACTACGTTACTTGAGTTTTAAAAAACGGCCGGAGAGCATGAATCTTTTTTCATGAATGATATACACGTATTGACTTAAAAAAACCAAATGAATCAAATTATCAAAGTAAGCCTATGGTGGGACCATTGAAGCAAGCAAGACTGGTCTAATTTTCTCTCCTAAACACAGAGAAGCTTCCTGGAAAATAAATCTCAACAAGAACATTCCCACAGGCCACAAGCCAAATCAAACCAGTTTTTTGTCCCAATGAATTGGATCGCCAACAAGAATTCCTTTTTGTCCAGGATTATACATTCATACTTCCAGTTAAATTCCAAAAACTCGTAACATTTTCCAGCGTGAGTTTCATGTCAATTTAGGTCGTCCCCTCCCACCATGTCCATTTGCCGAAATATTTTTATGAGAATTCTCTGTATTAAGATTTCAAAATAAAATCAAACTTCTAGTTAATTATATTTACTAGCTTAAAAGAGAGAGAACGTTGTTTGATGTAAAATAAAAAAAAATTCCAAAATATATTCACAAAATTAGTTTTTCAATGGATAATACACTTTCCTATTTAGTGGAGAGCTCATTTTTTTTTCTTTATTAACGAAAAATAAAATGGAAGATAAAATGGAGCGTTTTCATTGAACTTTTATTTTTTATTTCATTTTTAGATGGATTTTTTTTGGAACAGAAGATTTTTTAGTTATTCTTTCCATATTTTCCTTTTCCTAGAAAAAAAATGATAAATGCATCATTGCTAATTTGCTATATTATTAATAGATAACCAAATCATTTTAATCACCAACCAGTAAAAAAACACATTAAAAAAATAGAGGAGAAAAGTACGTAATTTAAATAAAAGGAAAAAAATCTCATCTTAATTTGTAAGGAAAGTGCTAACCACAACCCTTGCCGCAGTGTTAAGGTGTAAAAAGTGTATTCAATATCCGGCACATATCTGTAAGCGTTAGTGTTAATGTGTAAAAAGTGTATCAACATCCGGCAAAATTCTTTTTATATCTGTAAACATTAGTGTTATGTGTAAAAAGTGTATCATTATCCGAGAAACTTCTTTTAATATCCGTAAAAAGTGTACTGATATCGTGGCCATACATACATATAATAGATTAATAGCCAAACAATTTTTTTAATACCAAGCACGATAATACCTCCCTCAGTCGAACCTTTAATTATAAAACTCTATCAATCACATTTTAGGAAAGACACAGTAATATATTTATTCTTCACTACCGATAAGAAAAATCATAAATTAATCAAAAACGGAAAATTAAACAAACTAATACAAAGACCCAAAACAGACACGTGGTCTTTGTAACACCTCCGTAATAGATGATTCAGATTTACAGAACTACCCATATCGGTAATAGATAACAATTATTTATGAATCATTGATCGTTGAGATAGATGATAAGGGAATTATTGTTACCTGCGAAGTCAAGACAAGAAGTAGCGCACACAGGAAATTCAAGCTCTGCTTATAATACGCCTTCATGACCGTAATAGCCCCAATCGAGTAGGCATCACCCCCACCGAAGGAAACCCCGCAGTTGGCAATCACGGTGATGATGACGTGCTCCTTCATGTTAAACGGACCCGGGTTCAAGCTGAAGGTCCGGCCCATGAATCCGAACTGCCTGTCGGGCAGGGTCGCTGCCATGAACTTGCCGGCGGGCAGGGCGGCGATTTGCATCAGGATGGCGGATATGGTCAGGGGTTGCGTCCGGTAGATGAAGAAGGTGTTGAGGAAGATGAGGACGGCGCAGCAGGTCAGGCCGAGGAACCACGACCGGAACGTCATGACGGGGAGGGAGGGGTCGTCTGTTTCCGGGACCACCAGGGCCACTTCCTCCACCGGACACCTGTCGTGGTCCTCCGCCGTGTTCCCGTTGGGTCTCTCGTGGTCGGCTTGGGGGTTGGGTTTCGACGCCATATTGGGGCGGCGGAGAGAGTGGTGGTGGTGGTGGTGGTGGTTGAGCTGTCTGTGTTCGAGGAGGAGTGTATTTTGAAGTGCAGAATGGTGGGGGATATATAAGAGAGGGGAGGGAGGGGGAGTGGTATTACTGAAATGCCCTTTTGCGGAATTGGATGACGGGAAAAGGCTCCGTCAGTCGAGGCACACGGGTCTATTTGCCTTTGTATGGAATGTTGGGGTGGTTGACTGGTGTGTTGACAGCCTTGACTTGACGTGTGTTTCAAAATTACTACAATAGCCTCCTTAGGAAAAAAAATTACTCAATCCGTCCCAAAATGATAGTCTATTTTGAATTGCATGTCATTTTCAATGACTTATATCTTTTAATTCAAAATAGTTTTTATTTTAAAATTTTTGTATAATAGAATTAATTAAGATCTATAGTATCAAACAAGATCCATAATATATGTTTTTGGAAGCTCACATTCAAAGATTTGCGCTGTTGAAAATGACACGCAGTCCCAAAATGGACTATCATTTGGGGACGGAGGGAGTACTTGTTGGTTGCGTATTCACTATTCACCACAAATATTCGCGGAACATCCCATTAGGACGCTGTTATATGCACTTTAGTTTTAGGATATATAAATGGACGGTTCGGATTTATAAGAGCGGAGATGAAATCCAAATTGTATTTTGCAAGAGAAGACGACTTGGATACTGCACTACAACTACTGGGTCCCATCCCCATATCATCTATCCTACAATGTCATATGCAGTAGAGTTTTAGCATAGAAATAGTTTTAGCATCATTATTTTTCCAGACAATTTATTTCGTTCTTTGGGAGCACCACGACGTACTAAATCATTTTCTTAATACCTTAGGTAAATAGTACTCCCTCCGTTCCAAAATGTTTGCCCCTACGAAATTACGTGCAATTTTCAAACTAAAAAATAATGTATTTACCAAAATAATTTTCAATTTTTTTTTGCACCATATTAAAGTTCTCAATGAAATCTATCAAACAAGATCCATATTGCTTAGAAAATTATTTTT
>JAXBDA010006859.1:0-19363 GCA_036023075.1 Gaultheria prostrata
GAATTTGCGTACATAGCAGGGCAAAGGAAGACTTGCATAGTCTGTTTGGACATGCCTTGAATTCCTTTGGCCTGTTCACAACCCAGGTGGCAGTTACAGTAGACTCTCATCATTTTCATACATCATAAAAAAATACACAACTTTCATCATTTTCTTGTGTTCAATTTTTTGTTTCCCATCGCATATCTTAAACACATTGTTAGCCAAATGGAGCCTATAATGTATTCTACATACATTATTAGCCGTTGGTGGTTCTCATATTTCTCTGTACAGACTGAACCTACTGCATTCTTGAAAAAATTACATGTTTTGTTTAGCAGATTGTTGTGAGTTGCTTATTCCAGTTTGGTTGGTTGTGGTAATGATTGCTTGTTACTAGCTTTGAACAGATCCTGATGCTGAGACAGTTGAGCACATCTTGTTCAAATGTTCGTTGGGAAGCTGATCTGGTTTGATCGTGGACGATCCAAACTGGAGACGTTTCTAACTTCAATATACGAGTGGATTAGATAAATCTGCAACCCCCCTTCCACTTGTCTCAGCACAGTGCCAAATAGGGACCATTTTGCGCTGTTTGCTGCAATTTTTAATGGGAAAATACCTGGTGTTGGAGAAACAGGAAGGTGTTTGACAATTGAAGCATTGATCACCAGATGATTACTTAATTAGTTATACATCTGTAAAGGAATACAAGCAGGCCAGAGAGCTCCTCAACAAGGTTCCACAAGCTGCCTCGACTCTTAATGCTTCTTGGAATGCTCCTCAAAATCAGGCACTCAGAGTCACTTTTGAGGCCGCTTTCTTCACCGGTGCAATGACTTTTGCTGCTCTGGCTTGAATTCTGATGGGAAGGTCATGTGCTAAGGCTAGATTTGGAAGCTCAATCTGTGGTCTCAGTGTACAAGCTGAAGCAGCACGAGCAGCAGCTCTTTGGCTCATGAAGAAGGTGAGCTTAATTTTCCATCGATAATGATATAGTGTTTCCTTAATCTACCAAATCCTCTCACTTTCTCGAGGAAAGAATGAAAGGAGTAGACCCTCACGCGCACACACATACACGAACCCCATTTTAGTTTCCATCTCATCGTTAGTGGCCAAACGTTTTGTCTGTCCTCTTCCTTTGCTTTCTCCCCAATTCTGGCCTTTTTGCAATTCTTCTTTAGATAGTGCCCTTCTTTTCGAAGAGATGTCACTCCGTGTCGGCCATACAGTTTACTTGTTGGTTTCGTGGTTTCAAGCTGATTTGCAAAGTCATGCGCGACAGTTGATGGCTTGAAATTGGCCTGCTAGAATTCAATTTATTCATTTAGTATTGGACAAGGAGCATGGCGTTGTAATGGTGTTCAATTGAATTCTACAATGAATGGAACTGGATTTCTATTACTCTTTTGGGTTTCTTCAGGGAAAAACTGCCACACCTATGTCAAAAGAAGAGCTTTGCAGGGCCACCTAGATTTTTCTACACACTCTTGCTGCTCAGGTCTTCACAATACCATTTGTTCACTGCTTTTGCCTAGTTTATGTTTTATCTACATATGAAACCTGCATGCTTTTGAGTGCTTTCCGGTAACAGTAGCGACTCCATGAGCATTTCACATCACGTATTTAATGACATTCTGTCAGACTAAACTGCTCATTTGTGCATGTTTTCAGTATCCAGATAATCCAACTAGACAGCAAAAGAAGGATGTAAAAGAACTGGTATGGTCCTCCTTGAACCTCCTTTCTGTGTGCTTCTTATTGAACCCGACGGTCTTTGCTTGAAAGCAACATTTTTCATTTTCCTTGAAATTGCATTACAAGAGTTTTCCAGTCAAGATCGATATGCTTGGTGGAAATGGCAATTTGGGAGATTTATGTTTTTGTTGTACTATTTTTTTTATTTTTACAATGTTCTTTGACCACAAAATTGGCATTCAGATGGAGAGATTATCTCAGATGTACCCCTTCAAGGATTGTGCAGATCACTTCAAAGAAGTTTTGATGTTTGCACTTGATTTGTATCTTATGTTAATCTTTAATTTGGTGTAAGAAGCCAATACAAAGCTGAATAACCAATGTGGCTACTTAGGCAACTAGATTCTCCAGCGTGTAATGGCAGTTTGTCATTGGTGTTTGTGGTGAATATGCTTAAGTACGCTATATCTTCGTGCTAGGCGAACACTGCTTGCAAAGGCTGATGGGTATTTTAGTTCTCCCCTTGCCTCTATCCTTCTAGGGCGATTTCACTGCATTTGGTATTGGGGGAAAAAAGGTGGAAAGAACCAAGGTACAAATTTATAGGTGCAGGGCTGAGGGGAAAAGTGCCTATTAAGGGCCCAGCCCACTTTAATCATCTCCGACTGCCATTGTGAGAATCCAGTTAAATACCTTACAATTTACATGTGAGTGCCAACAAAAATGTAGAATATCATTATCGATCATTATACAAATTTGATCACGAGACACATTTAATATCGTAGCTCCATCTTTATTTTGTGCATTCTCAAGTTTTTTTACATCCTGTTCTTTTTGGCTATTGGCTGTCTTTGGAAGTGAATCATTGGAATTTTTCTGATCATTTGTGGTTCCCAGTTTGTCTGCAATGCCTTATTGTAGGATGGTTTGGGTGTCTTTAACCGCCTAGGAAAAAGTATAAAGGGAAATGCTTGTGCTAAGGGTACATTTGCTTTGCATAAACTTCCCTAATTGATGGACAATTTCACTTTTTTGACGAAGCAAATCTTGTACAGGCTGGATCTCACGTTGAGTTTTCCCAATGGTTATGCCATGCTCACAATGTTGTGAACAGAAGGTATCAAACGTGCTTGCTAAATAAAGTGGTTGGATATAATTGCTTGCTTCAAAACACTTAACCAATGGGATCTTGGCTGCCTGATCGCAATCTCAAAGTCTAATTTTGGATCAGATTGAGCCCCAATTCCAAGTTAACCAAATTGGCTTGCTTCCTTTGGAATGGTGTGAGAGTCCTAATTTGTGGGTCATTCGTGTTTCAACAGCCTCGGTAAGGTGGTATGCCCTTATGAGCGAGTTGATGCAAGGTGGGGGAAGTTTGAGTGTGGGCAGCGTGCTTGTGATTTACAAGGAACTACGACAACAAAATTTTGGTGATGAAACGCATTAGAACTACGTCGTGTTTATCGTGACTAGCGCTGTTGTTTTTTGTTCTTGTTCTTGAAATGCTCGCAATGTTTTTTTTTTTTTTAAATCAGTGATCAGAGTTGTCGTTGACTATTGTACATGGAAAACTATTGTGTTAATAACAATATGATTACGTATACTACAACAATATAGTTTGGTATGCTGCCCATTGATGTTACTCTTTGATAAGCAATTTTTCAGTGCCGGGAGGTACCACGTTGTACCCCCTCAGCGCATCTAGGCCGTCCATTTTGATTTTTGGCGGTCCGGATTTGGAGAGAGAGAGAAAAGAGAGAAAAAGAGGGGAGAGGGTGTTTTAATCTCAACCGTCCAATACACTTTTGGACTGTCCGGATGCAACGTCCGGGTTCCACGTAGGCTCAGCCAAGTGGTACCCATTTAGTACCCAAATTTTTCTCCTCATGGATGGTCAAGCAAGCGCGAACACCGCAGCTTCTAAACTCTTTTTTTGTTTTTCTTTTCTTTAAACACAACAAAAACTCATCTCCAATATATTTTTCCCTATCTTTTTGGGTTTTACCATTTTCTCAAACCCTTTTCACGGACAATCCAAGACTAAACCCCTTTTTTTAAAGTTCATTCCCTATTTATTATTTTGTCATTCTTAAGACATAATTCTGCCACGTATTTGGGTTTTGCCATTGGAAATTGTCATGCCCTGGTTTTATATGGGGAAGGAGGTGGAAATGAATGACTAATATATACCCTTGGAAATTTGTCAAGTGGATGGCACGTGGTTGTTTTCCATCCAAATCTTGGATGGAAAGTTACGGAGGGGTCACATTGAATCGCAAATTGAAAATGCAAGGTTATTATTATCCAAATTGAAACCAGAAGGATTGAAGTGGAATTTACGTCAAAGTAGAAGGGATATAACATAAATTTTCCCTATTTATAATTTGAAGGGAAATTTATCGAAATAGTCCCTCTAGTTTCACCCCAGTCTCGATTTCGTCCCTCTAGTTTCAATTTCACTCTAACGAACCCTGTAGTTTCAATTTTGGTCAATTTGAGTACAATTGATAACGGCCGTTAGGTTAAAGATAACGGAAATTGCAATTTCAGGATTTTTGAAGGGGCAAATATGTTTTTTTGCCCCCTTTCTTCCCCAATACTAAAACCCTAACTCATCCTCCCCATTTCACATGTCTTCGATGTTCGATTGATCGAACAAAGTAGTCTCTCTCTTCTTCTTTTTTCACTCTCAGATGAAAATAATACTTTAAAATGGATAGGAGGAGTTAGGGTTTTGGTATTGGGGAAGGGGGGGGCGAAAAAACATGTTTGCCCCTTCAAAAACCCCCAAATTGCGATTTCCGTTATCTTTAACCTAACGGCCGTTATCAATTGTACTCAAATTGACCAAAATTGAAACTACAGGGTTCGTTAGAGTGAAATTGAAACTAGAGGGACGAAATCGAGACTGTGGTGAAACTAGAGGGACCATTTCGATCAATTACCCTAATTTGAATACAACAGATAGATACATTGTACAGACAAATAAAATTAGGAAAAAGCTAACATAAAATTACCATACTTGCTTTGTGGTGATTTTGTTTAATTGAATAATATAACTATTTTTCCATTTTCAATGATGTTTCTTGTATTGTGAAAATTTAAGTGCATGTGTATTGTAACTCGTTTCATAGGTTGAAATCGAAAAGAAATTCGAAAGTTGCGTGTTTGTAAGGGAACTTCTATTTTTATTAAAGACCTAGAATAATTACTAATTAGAAAAAATTGGTTCGTTCGAATATATACAAATTTTTAAAAAGTTTAATATGTACTATTGGTAATGTCAATATTGATTTCTATAACATAAACCACTCTGAATAGCCAAAAAAGGCCTTGATGAGTCCGTTTAGCTGCGAAGTCTCAATTCAAAAATTGCATAGTAACTAGGTGTAGGTGAGTTACCATCGTGCTTCGCAGGAGTGGTGTAACTCGTTGATTTCTAAAATTTTCATTTCTATCTACCATTGATTCACCAAAAGCAAACATTAATTACTTGTTAATGAAATTTAACATAATTTAAGATACAGTTTCTCACACCCATCTCTTCTAAAATATTTAAGATAAAGATTTTCACCTATCATCCGATATGCAAGCTTAAGCAATTTGGCCAAGGAAAACCTATACCACCAAGCAAGTGTTCAACTACAACTTCTCGTATGTGTTCTTTTTTAAGTTACTTTTCTTCCGAGTCGGCTTATAACACTAAACTAACTCTAATTAGTTAGCAGAAGCGATTTTTCTGTCTTCATAGGGTGAGTTTGGAACAAAAACTAACTACAGAGCATTTAATCCAATTGATATTGGCATGAACATGGAACCTCCTTACAGCTTCAGTATAAATGTGAGATTCAATTGCACTCCATCATCATAGATAGCAGGTGAAACTGGAGACCTATGGATTTGAGACAAGAAAAGTACATCACAAACCATTTTTCCTGCTTGGATATTGCAAACTGATCAGTATCCCTTGATACTCGACTCTTCGAACGTTTATGAAGTATTCTCCTTTTCTTGTATGTGATTATCTTCCGTGATTCTTCTTAGGTACTCCAACTGCTCAAGCTCGCCTTGAAGCTTTTGTAAAGATCATCGATTCGGTAAAACAAGAAGTCAGTAGATTATTTGAAACTATGAGACAATCTAAAACGATGTACTGAATGAATGAAAGATAGGATTCGAATGACACCTTTTAAGTTTTCCTACACGTGCAAGCTTGTAAAGACCTTTTGGATCTCTTCCTTCACTCTTCTAGAGGCATGTTCATGAAAACCTTTGAAACGTGTAAATTGAATCATCTTTCCGAAAAACCAAGAGGAAATTCCAACCCAGCCTGTTTCAGAAACAGTGGAGTTTAAGGACACTTGCCTCGATAAAATTTCCATCTGGCAACATTGCATGGCAAGCATCACGGTCTTTCCTATAGGGGGATATTAAACTGGCGATGCAGATTAAGCCAGCGTCTGAAAAAAGCTTTGCAACTTCCCCTGCAGTTAAAAAAGAAATGAACTTACAATCTGAAAATCACTTCGAAAGATCTATTGGGCAAACCATATGCAGGTCCCCAATGTAGCAGTTCCAAACTTCTTGCACAACTCAAAATTTTTGCTGAAAATTTTCTTGTGAAGATTAGTCAAATCTCTTGTAGAGAACGAGAGAGAAACCACTTTGATTGGTGCCATTAGTGATACGTGAGGCCTGAAAAGTTAACCAGCTCCAATTGCTAACTAAGTTAAAACTTCAAAGTGATAGCCCAAGTGCCCAACAACTGGACTTTCATTGCTTCATCTACTATCACTTAACTGGAAAACCCAAGACCAGATAAATTTTGAAGCCATGTACTATCAAGTAAGGACTGTATCAGCAACTTACACGTGCAGCCAGGCGGTTGTTTGTCTTATAAAATTATGGAAGTAACTATGTGGGAGGTTCCTTTCACAAAATAAAATAAAATAACAATAATAATAAACTATGTGGGAGGTTCTGTATAGTGCACGTTTGAGATAATGCCTCATGAAAGACGAAGCATCAGATAATAAAATGGCGGCTCAAAGGGAAAACCTGGAAATGGAACTCAAAATTCATGATTGGATGGCTCATCAGGCAGAAGCATACTTACCAACACTGCGTATATTTTCAGTTCAATCTTCCGGAGGGAAACCTAGATTCTTGTTCAATCCATGCCTCAAGTTGTCTCTGTCAAGAACATAGGAAAGCTTCCCCCCTGGAGCGTAATTCTCTACATAAAGAGCATGCAAGTGTGCTTTTCCCTGAACAATGTGGACAAGTAATTGTGTAAGAGCTTGTGTTGCCACATATGAATCGTTGATAACTTAGAAGAGGAAAACATAACGTTGCCCTGGAAGGCATAAAGAATATCCTACCCCGCAAGCAGAATCTTAGCCTAAAAAGAGAGATACGCAAAGATACAATCACAGCTGCTTGCTTCCAAAACCATCTGACAACTTCAATATGTTCTCACAATACTTTCCCGGTCCAAAATGCATATCGGTCAGTGGCAGATCAATGCAGATAACTATTAGTTTGCCAACATGTGCGCTGCACGTCTCTAGGTATTCACCTAAGAAGTTTCATATCGTATCGTCTTCAACTGGGACCGGAAAAGAAGAGGGAGGGAGGTGGGTGCATGAGTTGGGTATCCTGTATCCCACTGGCAGCTACATTGGAGCAGCAGAAAAATTACTTTAGGGGACAAATGAGTGGTAAGCTCAACCATTTGGGGCAATCTAAGGAGAAGGAACAGCAGATTATGGAAGTAGCGGCCGGTTCTAGTGATGCAACATTTAACATCAATATTTTTGACACAACACCTTAGCCATTGAAATGGATACGTTCTGTCTCTCCCTACCCTCCCTCACGACAAACCTCATGCCTTTCCTCTTGTCTTCTCGCTAGATTTCACACCATCAACAAACTTTAAGCTCTTTTCTTCTCCATAAGATAGACAAAACTAAAATCGGAAGCCCAAATTAGTTACAAAACCTCTTTTTTCCTCCTAATTTCTAAGTTTACCAAATGGCGCTACTTGATTGGACCCAAAAAAGAAAATCCCAATTTTCCCTCCAAAGTCGGCTGACTTCTTTTATGACCAACGTGGTGGATAAGCTTCAATGGGGAAGTACAAGTTATGCACATCCCGCTGATAGATATAAGGATTGACTCATAAACAAATAAGTACAAATTCAGCATTAGGACACTATATGAGAAAACAACACATGTACCTTCTGTGCACCCTCGGTGTTAACTGGCCTTAAATCTGGATTTGGACCAACTACCGCACCAAAAAGCGACATATATTTCACATAGATTGCTTCCTCATCAAACTTCAGGTACACAACATATTCAACTAAGAGCTATTGGAGGTGTTGCCATCTTCTTCTTGCAAACAAGGAACCTTTTGTTCCTACCCTACATAGAGCTCAATTTCAAAAGTAGTGCAGAAAACAGAATGAGACAAACTCTACCACCAAAGGTTAGTGACAAACCTTGTACTATTGCCAAGGAAGGCGACCACAGAGGAGGAAAATGAGGGTGTAAGCAAGAGATCCTAAATCGTTTCTCCTCCTACCAATTCTGCCATGACCATGTACACTAGTGTAGCACATTGTTCCAATACCATTGTGAGCCATGGAGCAAAATTGTTGTGATAGGAATATCATCGAAGTTAGGCAAACATTTCCAACCATCTTTGTTCTTGTTTCATGCATGGAGTCTGATACGGGTGTTGGGGGCGGGATGTATCTACACATCAAACTCGTCTTATAAAATAATTGACGCATCGACACTCCTAATAGCCGACTATGTCCATGTTGGACACTTTAGGGACACACAACTGACACTCCAGAGATGCTGGGGACACGTAAGGGACACACTCAACGGCGTCTCTAATAAATCATAATATTTAAGGGGACACAACGGGGACACCCATGTCTCAATTTGGACAAATATGGAAACATTATAAGCTTAATCATTATGCATGCTACCATTTCAGAGGAGATCCTGAAATTTTGAACAAAAGAAAATTAATCACGGAATGGGAAAGTAGTCGAGCGATGACAAACCTAACTGATGAGCACATTTGAAAAGTAATACACACCTCTCATAGGTACTTCCAAAGACCTCAAACAAGCTTGGTCGGTCACAACATATCCATTACCTGCACTGACAAGGTTTTCCGCTACAAGGCAATCCAAATGACGCAAAAGCCAACTTAGGAAAAAATCCATGCTTTACACCACAAAAATCAGAACCAACAAGATATCAACACCATGCTTATGACACTAGAACCAGCAAGATATAGGGTATAGGAACCATACCGTAGCGTAATGGTCACCTTGTTGCCCTTAGTAATGTAATCAGGGAACACCATGACAGCCGCCAAGAGAGCTATGCAAATAACACAGTAGCAGCAAAAAAACAATTCACATAACAAATGCTGAATTCATTTTATAAATATAAAATCATCATACTCACTCGTGAATTTGCCACTCATCCGGTGGTCCATTATTACATCCGCTGCTATTTCGATGCTCAAACTTTAGAGCCACCTACAATATACAGGGCAAGGGCCCACAAGTATGCTATCAGTTCTTTGTGTATTGAAGCAGCAGCAGTCAGCAGAATAGAAGACAAACTTGATAATTACATAGTACAAAGCTGTTGCAAAATGGAGGCTTACACTAGTGGGGTATCTGTGTTGTTTTATTAAGAGGCAAAACGAGAGTTGAATGGTTATGATAATCTTCTGTAAACATAGTGTATAACAATGTGTCTATGTTTTGAGTGCGAAGTGTGGGAGAGATAAATATAGAGAGAAGAACCACCAACCTGAACCTGAAGTGAATACAAAAGGATGAAAATACAGTTCCACCTTAGACCCAAATTAAATGTTACACGAAATGAAGAAAGGTTCCACACATCTTTCATCATACAAACAATAGAACCTTTATCCATTGTGAAAAAACTATTCCCATCATCCAGCCCGATCATAGACCAAGAGGGCATTTCACTCATTTAAGTAACAACACCCGAAAATCTTAGAGCCACATCTCCAATATGGCTTACTAAAGCAACATGAAGCCAATGAAAGAGAAAAATTATTTTGTAGGTACAAAACTACAGTTTTTACCTTCACAATCCGTGGGTAGAAATATATGTACGCAATAAAAAATACCAATTGACAAAGTTTAGCAAAACATAAACTTTTGACATTACAGCTTACTCAATCTAAGAATTACAATGAGTCACAGGAAGCCATGAAAATTCGACTTAAATGCTTCAAAAATTGCAGAATTACGTACTTCTTAGGGCATGATCGATACACGTCTTGGACCATGGGATTGGATTGTGAAGGTGTTGGGCACGTAAACATCATGTCTGGTATATCATTTGTCGGGCTGGACTAGCTACCCCTGGGGTACTGTTATTTCCTATCCCATGGTATTTTGACCTATTACCAAACATGCCCTTGAACTATTTAGCCGTGAGAAAACCTATTTAGCCTCACCCTTGCTAGCTGTTGTTAAGGAATTATTTCTCATTCAAAGTACATGGTGAGGCGCCATAGGATATTGACTCCAAAATGCCCTTGAAGAGAATTTGTTTTTCGGTAACAAACAATGGCAATAACTTTTTGGCCAGTTTTTTTTCTTTTTTTTCCCTTCTATGTCGGTCCTTTAGGTAATCTCCAAGTAAGTCTCAAAGTGGAAAACAGTGGCTTTAATCCAATCCCAGGATTTAATCCTATGCAAAAGAACGATATCAGAGGTCTAATCCATCACGCGATGATCGATGCGACACGTACCGGCCTCTATTTAAAACCCTCGATACCACCAGCTCTACAAGTTTTATATCAAGTGTTTTTAAGACAAAATGGCATGTGATGGTGTAGAATAACTAATAAGAACAAACCGACCACAGACTAGAATCCTACTCAGCTCGGGATGCACGAGCTGATGCACTTGATCGGACCATATGTGACCAGATAACCGCCCTATAACCCATTCTAAACGTCCAAGGACTCTCTTATACCAACGGGATCAATGTTTTGAAACCCGGACCGAACCAGCCAATTTGACCGGTTGACCCATCAACCAGCCCCTAGTCTAGTTCAGATTCAACTATAAACGCTGCATTATGAAAACTGGTCTCTAATGTAAAAACCGTTCAAAACCAGCGGTTAAACCGCCAACCTGGAAGAAGCGGTGACGGGTTAGTCAACCCAGAGTACTTTATTAGGACGTTTTGCTGCAGTCAGCTGACGCGCACACTCATTAAAGCGTATGAGACTACCACTTTCTAGAGCCCAAGCAAGCATCTTATAGCAGTTCAAAAAAAAAAAAAGCAAGCATCTTATAGAACCAAAAGGAACCCTAAGATCTAATCCCACCGATGTGGGACTAAGAGAAAAATACTCTAGAATGCATCTCCAGCCCCAATCCTCCCCTTTTCACTCCAAATAATAGACTTCTTTACATGTATTTTTAATATGCTCCTAGTTATATATTTATAATATATTATTATATTTTTTACATAATTATGACATCACAGTTTGATTCGGGTTCGACCACGGTTGAACCGGTGATTTATCCACCCGATCCCTCTTTCGGTTTGCTTAGAGCATAATGCTTCTATATATCTCCAAAAATGGAGACCAGATGTGACATATCGATGGGAGATTTTGTAATTCACTCTCTTTTCTTCAACTTTTTATACTTTATGGAGGGATCCGTCATCCTTTTTAGAGATTTTGTTGTCAATTACAAAATCTTCTCTCGATATGTCACATCTGTTCTCCAAAATGGAAATATAGAGATGCATTGAAGATGCTCTTTAACTTTCCGATTTTCAAAACATTGGACGGGATAACTATTAACGGTCCTAGTTCTAGTGAATTACCTAATTAGGATAGCTATTGGACTCAATAGGTGCAAACCTATTCCACACTCTTAGCCCAAGCAACCTAATCCAAATGAGACTCTACCTCATACACCTATATAAACACACTTCCATTCACCTATTAAGGTATGAATGACTCTCTCAAGAGAAACTCTAAAGCTCTTCTTTATTTACTTTTCTGCAATCTCGATTGATCTAGGTTTCAGAGGAGCGTGGTTTAGCACCACACCAGTGTCCTTTGCTTTTTGTCGTTTTGATTCTTACATATGAAATATTCTCATAATTTTATTCATAAACAAGTTTCTTTACACAAATATGTAAGTATACAGTTAACTTTTCTTACCCAACATTTTGTCATAATATAGGAATGAAAGAAAAAGTATGCATGGCAAGTATAGTAGTACTTCATTTCCTTGAATTTACTACTTTTTTAGAGGACAATTTTCCTTTTCCACCCGTTTGGTCTAGGAAGCACGCCATATAACACTTGAGAACTTGAAATAATCTTTCAAACCAAAAAGACCATGTTGAAATGAGACGATAGTCTTTTATGTCCCCTCGAGGGACCTATAACTCCGTTTTAAAGAAGTAGTTGTTTTCCAATCATTTCCTCGAGGAATAAAAAAAAGACCAGAAAACACTTCAGACGTCCACGAAATCCCTCAATGATTACATGTAAGAGTCAAGCATATCGACAATAACTTCATCGAGCAGGCCTTCCTCAGTGGACTTTTACTTGTAGCAACGAGGTCCTATATCATCAGGACATCACCCTTTGGAAGGCATTATAGTGAAAAAAATCCCTTGCATTACCAAGCATTTTATCCTTGTAATATGCATCAACGAGGATATTTTACTTAACAATATGGCGACCTCAACCTTTTTTTTCCATCATGTGAGATAAGAACAGTACTTCATCCATATATATGCCCGCTTTGGCGAAGGCCGTCCAACAAGAGACCACAAATTTTAGTATGAAGAATTAGGTAGCAG
Source organism: Gaultheria prostrata (assembly GCA_036023075.1). Lineage (NCBI taxonomy): Eukaryota > Viridiplantae > Streptophyta > Magnoliopsida > Ericales > Ericaceae > Gaultheria > Gaultheria prostrata. The sequence goes on from JAXBDA010006859.1 coordinate 12,586, forward strand.
CTTATATCTACCTATCTGAAAGTAACTTTCCATGTTTGCATAGGCCATCAATCATCAAAGATGTATAAGTAACAACATCTGCATGAATACCCTTGCTATTCATTTCTACCAAGAAGCCAACAGCATCATCCACCATCCCATCCTTGCAAAGATAGTCAATGATCATGCTGTATTCAATGGTGCCAGGTTCTAAACCTCCTTTCGATATCCTCATAAACCTTATAGCCGCTCCTGTGTTTCCCATTTTGTAAGGCTGGGTTTTCCAAAAGATAAAATCACCTGATTTTATCATCCATTCAACTCATTTGATAAAATGAGGTATTTGCTAAAATGAATTCACTGTAGATTAGGGGAGGACATAATATGAATTTACGAATTTGCCCCTGACCCCAAAAAGAAAGTACAATCATTACTCATATATGGTGGGGCCTTAAAGAAAAGAAAGGGCAAAATGGTAAATGATGCATTTGGGTGGTGATTTAATCACACTTGAATTTTATCTAATGGGAAAGAAAGTGATTTTATCAAGTGCTTGATTTTATGGGAAATCCCATAAAATCTAACGAAAAACTCGGCCTAAAGCCTGTTCATAAACGATCCATACGTAGCCGCATCGAGTTTGATTTCTCCCTTTTCAACTATTTTCAACTCCACAGCCTCAGCAGTTTTATCTTGTATAATAAGTCCATTTAACAGAGTGATGAAGGTAACTTCACAAGGTGTATAACCGTGTGTAAAGATGCCGCCTACAAGAGAGAATGCAAAACCAAATCGATTCAGGTGACAGCAGTTAATTGCAATGTTGAAGGTATTTAAATCTAGCCGAATGCTGCCGCGTAACCGCAACTCGTTGAATTGAGAAAGAGCCGTGCTGTACTTACCTCGCCGCGTAAGAATCGCTAACGCATTATTGATTTCAATAATGGGTGGAGCAGCTGCTGGAACATAGCGTAGCTGCTCCCTCGGCTTCTTCTTTTTTATCTGAATCGTCTTGGGTTGATGTTTTGCTTGACTGAAGATGATTGCAGAAAGAGGAAAAAAGATGTAACCTTTTTGGTAATTACCAGCTTCCATGGGACTAATTATGGAAAAGGCAACAATCTGAGCCATCATCGTCTCTGCCGTCTCACCCCTCCCTTCTCCTCTCCTCTTACGGGAATTATCACTTTGACCCCATTTACTTTAACCAAAACTCATTGAGCCCCACTCAAATTTAGCAATACTACTATTACCTGTCTATTTTTCTTTCGCTTTAACATATAATCCCTCGTAATCCATATATCAATTAGATATTTAGATGCACAGACAGAGAATATCTTATAAGGGAGCCCTTAGAGCAAGTCCAATGGAGATGTATAATAGCTATAGTCAAATGCCCACTTTTAGCATCAAAAATTGGTTAAAAGGTGGGTAACTAACTTTTAGTGTCAAATTTTGGCACCTCCTCTCTAGTGGGGGTTCTAAAATAGGACCAAAGGGTTTCAAATTTTAACTAACTTTTTCCTCCACCTCATTTTTACTAATTTCTCAATCTCAATTCAACGACTACTCAACTACGCATGTCTAACATATTTTGAGTCCGCGCGATTAAAAAAATATATTATTATTATTTCTTGAAAATTTTTAACTTGCGTCCAAAATTTTCAATTTCCGATAATCGGGTCTTGAGTAATGCACAAATAAGCCGCACATATTGCTTCATCTTGATCGGTAGTAAACGATTTTCGTCTCGCAGTACGGCTTGACTCCGCCATAATCGGTATACTAGTATTTTTAATTTGGTGAATGTGGGTAGAACAATAAAAAAAAATGAGTGTTGATGCATTTTTACCCAACTGACTAATCTATATATAGGAAAAAAAAAAGTATGAACATTAAAACTCAATTCTAGCCGTTAAAATCTTTTAAGAGCCATTGGAACCCATTTAATAGCCGTTGGATTTGAGTGCACCTTAAACTCACCACACCAGATAATTTTCCCTTATTCTTATCTTCTTCCGCTACAAGAAAACGTATCTAACGCGACGAAAACCAGGTGAGGAAAATAAATTTCCTCGCCTAATATACCTTTTTGGCGAGGAAAATAAAGTTTCCTGGCCTAATTTACGTTTTTAGCGACGAAACTAGTATTTCCTCGCCTAATATAACTTTTTGGCGAGGAAACTAAATTTTCCTCACCTAATTTACGTTTTTAGCGAGGAAATTAGTATTTCCTTAGTATTTCCTCGCCTATTGTTCTTTTTTAGCGAGGAAAATATTATTTCCTCGCATAATGTACCCTTTTGGCAAGGAAAATTAGTATTTCCTCGCCTTTTCTAGCGAGGAAAACATATTTTGTCACCTAATTTACTTTTTAGCGAGGAAAATAACAATTCCTCGCCTAATGTAGCTTTTTAGCAAGGAAAATGAATTTTCCTCGCCTTTTATATGACTATTTAAATTTTGATAGCCGTTGGATTTGAGTGCACCTTAAACTCACCACACCAGATAATTTTTCATTATTCTTATCTTCTAATTCCTTCTCTATCTTGTTCCCAATCGAGCACAGCAAAAAAAACCCAGTCTCTTCCCAAAACCATATCTCTCTCTCTCTCTCTCTCTCTCTCTCTCTCTCTCTCTCTCTCTCTCTCTCTCCAAGCCGGCGAAACCCTCCCTCTCACACCAGACTCCACACGTGAAACCCCCCTCTCTCCGGTTCTGGTGAGTTTTTGCAAATTCCGGTGAGTTCTTGCAATTCCGGCTAAATTCCGGCAATCACAGGTACACTCCGGTTCATTTTCAGGCTGATGGCAGTTGGATTTTTGATGAGGTGTCCATTATAACTGCAGTCAAATGGGGATGGAAATATCCATCTCCTTTTCCATCTTTGCCATTTTTCATCCCCTTTTCCATCCCCACTGGAGCTTGAAGTTCTATCCTGGGGATGGAAAATGGCTATACAACCCCTTTTCCAACCCCCATTGGACATGCTCTTACATAGTTATGTAAAGGAAGTCAACCACAGCCGTTGGATGCATCCAACAGCTCACTTAGCACTACCTTAGTGGATCCATCCAACGGTTGTGGTTGACTTCCCTTACATAACCATGTAAAGGCTCCCTTGTAAGATCTTTTCCGTTTAGATGCATTATGCATATATTTGTATGGCTATAATTTACTACCAATTATTTACTTTTACTGAGTTATGTTTATTTTTTTTTCCAAAAAATTAAGCTTTTTATATTTGGACTTAAGTGATATAATGCACGCCTGTAAGGGTGAGCAAGAGCGTGGTATAGCCTTTCGAGACATCCAATATTATTAAAATTTATGAGAGCACAAATTGATAGGAAAAACACAGAGCGAGAGCGTAAAGTCTATCGAAACACGTGACGTAGAAACCCTTGTTACTAGATAGTCCACACCCCATCGGGTCACGGGTGAGCAATGCAAGATTCCTATTTCTTCCGTTCTTTTTTTAGTTTGTGAGTTTTGTAAAGGGATCTTCTATTCCCAAAATCTTGATTGGCTTTACGCATACCTGATTAGCTGTTGGCCTGTTTTTGCTGAAAGTGCGATATAATCTAAGTTTTGGTTTTTTCATATATCTTTTATGGAATCATTGTACTGTGTTCAGGCCTTGCATATACAGATGGAATTTTCATTTCGATCAAAAAAAAAATTGTTCACGTGGGTCACGTGACATAGGCTTAAACTCTTGCTACTGGATAGTCCACACCCAATCGGGTCACGGGTATTCACGAACCGACTCAACTTAACGGGGTGACCCAATGGTTTTGAGAATAGTTGACCCATGTTTGCTGCATAAGTGGACCCAATCTGAGAATGTAATTTCATCCTAATGCATGCCCACGCGCGTAGAAAATGTCAAAAAGGATGGGGTTATTATTTATTTGGATAAAGAAAACAAAGCATCTTATCGTTTCCGGGGAAAAAAAAAAAAGTAATGTAAGATTTTCAATAATTTTTAATTATAATGGATGTAAAACAAAAATTATTTGTACAGTGGTACAAATTTAGTAAATGAACAATCAAAATAACTAATAACTAATGGGATTACATTTAATAACAAAGTTGATTAGATTCCTTGAAAGTCACCAAAATTAAATAGTCATCTTGTTTGTTTGGAGACTCTACTTAAGTTCTCATCCAAATAGGTTTGAATACATTTTTTCTCATCCTAACATTGCTTAAATGGCTTAATATGTCGCCATTCGTTAATATCTATACACACAGTGACACGCGCGCGCGCGCACACACACACAGAGTATTTACATATTTACTTTCTGAAGCAAAAATAATTATTTTTGTCTTTATTCAAAAAAATTGTAATTGTTATAAAAATATCAAAAAAGTTCACTAAAGACAAAAATAATCTACATTTTTTTTTGTGGATTATTAGATTATTTTTGTCTTTAGTCACAAAAAATTTAGTGTAGTTAATTATTGTTTACTCTATAGATTCCTCTCGTAGAGACGAACCAATAATTCACAAGAAATCGATGCAAAATCAACAAATGCAAATTTTTTAATAAAGACAAAAATCTAATCATATATGTATATATTTGCGAAAGTATTGTATGATATTTGTTACCATTTTTTTTATAATGCCATATCAGCCCACCACCACCGTATTGTGGAATCTCAAATAATATTTAAAATTTTGTATTTTTACTCTTGTATATGGTATTTCTTTGCTCCAACTACTTGCCCTCTTTACTGCACCAAATTATTTTTTTTTTCTAATTCTCTGACTCTCTTCACCACTACTTGCCCTCCTTACCACACCAAATCATTTTTCCTCAAACTCTCTCCAACTTCAATTAGCTCTTGTGGCGGTAGCAAAGAAACATATCCACGTTGACGTTGTCAACCTCTTTGCTTTGGTTTCTAATATTGTTAATGTTGTTGGAGCCTCATGCAAACGTCGTGATACTCTCCATGAGAAGCAAGTTGAAAAACTTGTTGAAGCGCTTAGTAATAGTGATATTCCAAGTGGCCACGGCCTCAATCAATATGCAACTCTTATTCGTGCTAGTGATACACGTTAAGGATCACATTATGGCACTTTGCTGAGCTTGCTAAACATGTTTCCAGCTACAATTGATGTGGTTGATGCATCCAATACAGAACAAAAATTAGAAGCATTTCGTTTATTGTATGCGATGCAATCTTTTAAGTTTGTATTCAATCTACAAATGAGTTGTCTCTAGCATTTCAAAGAAAAGATCAAGACATCGTTCACGCCATGAAACAAGTTGAGATGTCCAAGAAACGACTCCAATCGCTGGGGGATGATGGGTGGAGCATTTTGATGAATGAAATTTCCACATTTTGTGGCAAGAATAACATTAATATTCCTAACATGGACATCTGTAAATGATTTTAAAATATGAAAAATTGTCGGGTCATTTGTAAACGCTATTATATAGGTTTTAAATGGATATCTACTTTAGCTACTTTTGTTGGTATTCAAGTGTAGCTTTTTGTGGTCGGTTGCGGACGCGGTTATAAGTTGTATATATAGCTAATTAGCTACTTTTTTGTTTAGCATTTCAGTGTGTCTTTTGGGGGATCAATTGTAAATGAAATTATATGATATTAATAGATATCTACTTTAAGTCGTTTATATTTCGCATTTTGGATTTTTTTGTCAATTATTATGCTTTAAGAATTTGACCCCACTGACAGTTAGTTCTGGCTCCGCCCCTGCTGCCATATCCACTTTTCACCTCACTGCTCACACTTCACACCGTCTTCTTCAACCAAACATCCATACCCACCGATGCCCTAGCTTTCTCCCCTTTCTTGACCAATCCAAATTGCATGTTCCTGAGCATGGTGAAAACCGAAACATACCCGAAGTGCTACTTAGAATTCTGTTTATATTTTCTTTATTTGGGTTTTCACATTAACGATTGCTAGCCCTTTGTTTTGTTTTGTTTTGTATGGTGGTGGTGGATTCCAATTTTGTTAATAGCGGGGTTTTTTTTTTTCAGATTCAATGGTTGACTGGTTGTAAGTTACTCTTGACACGCTCCTTATCTCAACTAAAAAACAGTAAGAACTTTCGCAACTGTTTCCTTCATTCAACTACAGAGTTCAAGAAAAATGTTAAATTATAACATACCAATGGAAGATTAGTGATTAGTAATAAAAAAAGCGTGATAAAATGTTGATAAATATTGCCATGTCAAAATTTAATATTTTCGAATTGAAACCGAATTGGGACTCTTTCAAAGTAAAAAATCAAATAGAATTTCGAATAGTAAATTTAAAAAAATATAAATTCGGGAATTGAACCATTTTGTGCAATGGGCAATCTTAGATAGATTTATTAAGTGATGAAACGCGATGTATGTGATTTGACCTACGAATTTTCATAATTATTCAAGCACTCATATCAAAATTAAGAGAAAAAGTCAAAATGACACCTGAACTTTACACTCAATGTCACACACACCCCTAAACTTTTTTTCGCGTCAATTAGACACCTGAACTTTGAAAAGGCCCCTTTTAAGGCACCTGCCGTCATATTCTGTCCATATTGGGACGGAAATTGCTGAAATTTTTTGTTCGAGATCAATTTTTGATAATCCGAACCGTTAGATGTGTCCGAAACAAGATTTTAAGGTCCAACGCGAGGATTTGTCAAAAAAAATACCCGGAAGGGCTTGATCCGAGCATTGTTCGATAAAATAATCCTCGTATTAGACCTTAGAAACATGTTTGAAACACATCTAACGGTTCAGATCATTTCGGATCATCGAAATTTGAT
>JAXBDA010006860.1:0-19360 GCA_036023075.1 Gaultheria prostrata
AGGGTATTTTTGTCTAATTTTGGACTTCTGGCTCTAATATTTTCACATCAATGGATTGGGCTCATTTAAAACAAATAGGTTGGGCCAAGAGCCAATTAGGTGACTAAATGTGGCCTCTAGCCCAATTGTCTGTTTTTTTAAAGAGTAAAGGGAAAGGCGGTGGTTTTGTGGAAGTATATATGAAAGGGGAAATGATTTTAGCACTAAATTGGTAATCACATTCTAGTACAGTAAGTATTTGTTTTTCAGTATTCATGTTATGTCCTAGACCCCGACTTGTCTTTGTTGCGCTATAGAAGTTGGTATGGTCTTGGTTTTATTTTTAGTATTTCCGTAGAGTTACTGTTTAATTGTCCCCAACTGGTAGCCAAGTCATCATGTTATCCGTTAGTTTACATATAAATGCTGATTTTTAATAATATGGTTATGAGATTTTTTTTTTTAAATTACTCTGGTGACGACTACTACCACTTATCTTCTTGATGACTACTACCACTTATCTTCTTGACTCCATCGGCTCTAATTTTCGCTACTAAAATGGAAGACCATTACACGCTTAAAAAGGCACCGGTTGAGCACTTGTGGGAAAGACATATATGGTAATGCTCCGTTTGGATGATGTAGTAGTTCAACTATTCCTGGTTCAAGTTTTGGGTATCTTTTAACGTGTATTCCTATTCAAGGATGCTATAGGTACAACAAAAATAGACAACAAAAGTGGACAATATAAATCTTAACCGTTTGTTTCAGCAATTAATGGTGTGGATTTGAAATACTATTTGACCCGTAAGAATATATTCTCTTAGTATACTTTTACCGATCAAACAGTATTTCAAATCTGGACCGTCGAAAAATACATTCGGAGGGAAAGAGATGTGTTGTCCACTTTTATTGTCCACTTCTTTTGTACTTCTAGAATTTTTTATTCCTATTTCAAGTTTCAACCAAAGTTTCCTATTTTGATAATAAAAACAAATGTTCAATCAAAGTAGTGCTTTTATGTTTGAATTAATTCTTGAATGTTCCATTTACTCTTTGCCACTGTAAAAGATACATTCATTTCCATCAACATTCTTGTAGCAGTAAATGAAAAAAAATTATGAGAGTTGAAAGGATTTGAATTTTTTTTTATGAGAGTTGAAATGATTTGAAAAAAAAATGAAATTTTTTTATGAGAGTTTAAATGATTTGAATTTACATTTAATGTCATTTCAAAGTGTATTTACACCTATTTAATATTAGGCTCATTTTAAAGATACTATTAATTTCTGTTCAATGATATCAATTTTATAAAAACTGAGTGTGTAATGTAAGAGATATATGTAACTGATGAAAATTTAGCAAACGTAAATAGGATATGGTTGGTACTATTATAATTTGTTGTCAATAGATTGAAAGGATAAAATGTCGATTTTAAGAAAAAAGGGAGATATGGAGATGAGTCTCCATTTGATGGGAGATTCTCCAAATATGGCGGACGGGAGATGAGTCTCCATTTTGAACACCCCAAAATGGAGATTGGGTGCTCCAAAATTGATGCCGACCAGGTCGCTGAGACTTGGTTAGAACGGCTGCGGCCCCATCCGTGACCCAAACGGCATTAATAAAGTAGTCACACGAGTCAATGTTGGCGAAAAGGCTCCGAGTCCGCGTTTTAAAGAGAAACGGGCTTCTGCACATTTCTCATCGCCGTTCTAACGATGATCGACGATGAATTTCGGCCGTTCGATGTCGTCTAGGCCTTCAAAAAGGGCAATTTTACCGTTTTAAGAAATAATTGATTTCCTTATAACTTTTAGTAGGAAACTCTGTTTGCGTTGCCGTATGTTTTGGCAACCTTATAATTTTTCCTCGTTTTTTATTTTTCAGTCAAATTAGAATTTTCCTTTTTTTTTTGGTAATTTTGGTAATTTCTTTGATTTCGGCTTGATTAGCAAGTCAAATCCTTTCGTAATTTGTTTCCTAGTTGGTCTAGGGTTTCTTTGGCACTATAAGTATCATTGTAAGCCTAATGACAGAACTTGGTTGTTATTGACTATTAAAAACTAGTTTTACTCATATCTTGGTCGTTTAAGGAGGGAGTACCTTCGGGTCGATTTCATTGTTCGTGTTTCTCTTGCACAATCAGTTTCGTTTCCATAGGCTGCGCTACATAAAAAATGGAGATTTGAAGATGGGTAGGAGTTACAGCATCTCCAACCATACAGTAAATACCTTCATTTTTTTCATTTTGAAGAATGAATGAGCTCCAACCAATCTTCATTTCCCTCATTCATTTTGGAGAATCAATTTTGTTTTTTTCATATATAAAGAACCACTTAAAAAATGAAGAACATCTGTCAAATGAGTTTTGCACTATTCATTTTATCTATTACTCCGTATGTGTTTTTCTTATAAATTATTGATCAAATTTTTATAAAAATGGTACCAATAAAAAGATATTAAAAATACATTCAAAGTGAGACCAATATCCAATATATTCAAAAATATGGAGTAAAAAATTTGTAGTGTTGTGTGATCTCTCATTTGGGAATTGAAAATAAATCTGAAAGGGGTGGTTGGGTTTTTGGACAGAAATCAACATGAAGCTTTGGAGGGAAGTTTTTGTTCCGTGGGTTTTGGTAGGGGATTTGGTTGGGAATATTAGGAGGAAAAGTTGGAGGAAAAGCTTTGGAGCGAAATAGACAATAAAAATAAAAATTTGAGTTGGAGATAAAGTGAATAATGAAATTCTTTAAAATCATCTTTTTAATAAAAAAAATTATTTTGGTTCTTTAAATTGAAAAACAGTGGAGATCTCCACTTTTCTCTCGTTTTCCCCTAAACAAAAGACTAAGAATTTTCTACTTTTTCTTTTTCTTTATTTTGACTTCATCGTATATGTTACCCTTCCAACTAGGAAAATGAAGTTGGAAATCTCAAGGTATCTTGATTCTACCCCTCCATCGATTGAAACAAATTACAACTAGTACAATATTTCCTAAAACCATTCCGTTTAGACTCCCCATGTCACCAATTTAGGGACCCAATAAAATACGGGAATATTGAATTAATTAGTTATATATATTTATTTAATTTGATTTTTGTTATGATACTTAAATAATTATTTTAAAATTAATGAACAATTCAATCATTTATATAAAATTCAGAAGTGGGCCTAAAATTTCGGTACATTCTCCCTTGGGTCTGTTCATAAACCTCTCTAATACCATCCCGAGTCTGACACTTGTTATCTCTTCCACACACACACACACTAGCCATGGCCAAAACCACTGTTCAAAGCAAACCCACTCGTTCCCTCAAAGACGGACCACTCCTTATCGGCGGAGCCACGGCGGCTCTACTCCTTATCACTCTTTGGTATTTCTCCAACCCATGGCCTGACTTCTCCAAAAACCCAACAAATCCCATATTGGCTTCCGACGGCGTCACCACCGCCACCTGCTCAGCCGGTTCATCCCCCGCCTACGACCTCCTCCACGACCCGCCCAACACGACGTTTTACGACGACCCAACTCTCAGTTACTCAATCGAGAACCCAATTCAAAACTGGGACGAGAAGCGGCGACAGTGGCTTAAGAACCACCCCAGTTACGCCGCCGCTGACGGCGGATCCGGCGACCGGATACTCCTCCTCACCGGCTCACAGCCCTCCCCTTGCTCAAACCCAACCGGCGACCATCTGTTGCTCAGACTGTTCAAGAATAAAGTTGACTACTGTCGAATCAACGGCTACGATATCTTCTACAGCAACACGTTTCTCCACCCTAAAATGCGGTCTTACTGGGCCAAGTTACCTTTGATTCGGGCGGCAATGCTGGCCCACCCGGAAGCCGAGTGGATCTGGTGGGTTGACTCGGACGCCGTTTTCACCGACATGGAGTTTAAGCTCCCGTTGAGACGGTACAAGGACCACAACCTCGTGGTACACGGGTGGGCCCACTTGGTGTACGAGAAGCGGAGTTGGGTGGGCCTCAACGCCGGGGTTTTCCTGATCCGAAACTGTCAATGGTCCATGGATTTCATGCAAGTCTGGGCCGCCATGGGCCCGCAGAGCCCAGAATTCCACAAGTGGGGCCGGCTACAGAAATCAGCGCTTCCGGACAAGATGTTCCCGGCCTCGGACGATCAGTCGGCTCTGATTTACTTGGTGTTGAAAGGGGAGAAGAAATGGACGGACAAGATTTACATAGAGGGGGAGTACTATTTCCAAGGCTATTGGCTGGACATAGTGGGGACGGTTGATGACGTGGTGGAGAGGTATAGGGGCATGGAGAAGGGGGTGGATTGGTTGAGGCGGCGGCACGCGGAGAAGACGAGCGGACGATACGCCGCCGTGAGGGAGCAGTATCTCAAGACGGCCGGGTTCGGTAAGGGAAGTTGGAGGCGGCCGTTTGTTACGCATTTTACGGGGTGCCAGCATTGTAATGGGGAGCATAATCCGTCGTACACGGGCGATTCTTGTTGGATTGGGATGGAGAAGGCTTTGAATTTCGCTGATAATCAGGTGCTTCGACGGTATGGTTTTGTGCGACGGGATATAGGGGATGCTTCCACCTTGTCGGTTTTGCCGTTTGATTTTCCAGCGGGAGAGGAGGAGGATTACTAGTAGGATTTCTTAATTTGTCTGTTGTTTACTATTTGGTTAAATTAGATCTGCTATTGTTGCTAGGGCATTTCTATAGCATATGGGGACCCGGGGACGTGAGGGACAATATGCATGCTGATCCCATTTGAATCGTCTGTGCTCGGTGATCAATGACTCAGATCAGTTCGGTAATGAGCGGTGCAGATTTATTTGGGTCCGAACAAATCTTGAGGGGTCTAAGCAATTTTTGCATTTCTTTGTATGATCATATCATAATCCGTGTATACATCTCAAGATAAAGGGGAAAGCAATAAAAAAAGAAAGTAATTATTCAATACTCTTGGAGTATGTGGCGTCTTCCTCGTGGAGTAGTGTTTTCCAGAAATCATGTTGCGAATTTTTTTGGTATCTCAATGTTTCATTTGGCCGGAACCACCATGTGAATGGCGATAGCGATTATGGCTAAAATGGTTACACGTTCGATTCTCGAAAACAGTCTTGGAGAACTTCTTACACTGCTGGGTATGCCTTTTTTTACCATGTGCGACGAGATCCCATATGGTATTCTTTAGCCAAGCCTACAAAGTTCCCTGCGGGAAAGCAACAAAAGATTTAACTTAATTTCTTTAGCAACGCATGTGATATGGCGTACAAGGTGATGAAATTGTCATGTGTGAAGATTTTTTTCTCCCTTCACTCCACCGTCGATTAGCTCCTACTTACTCCCTCCGTCATAAAATAATACTCCCTCCGTCCCCTTTATAGTGTAGACATTTTCATTTTAGGTTATCCCTTAATAAGTGTGTGTTTTAAAAAGTTAATGGATACGTTTCCTATTTTGCCCTTAAAAGTAGATTCATTTTTGAAAAATTTGTGGGTATTATTATATTGATAAGGGTAAGTAGATGTAAAAGTTAATATGAGAGAAAATAAGTTGGAATTACGAGGTAACACACTTAAAAAGGGACGGAGGGAGTAATAATCTCTTGCGACGAGCAATTTTCGGATAAAAAATGTACTTTTATGTATGATTTTTTTGAGTTTCTACGCAACAAATTAAAGATCTCGATTAGTAATTTAATTTAGTGTGGATCTTTAATTTGGTGCGAAAAATTCAAAAAATTATGGATGAGTATACTTATTTTTTTATTCTAAAATTGCATGTATTCAAGCTGTTCATCTTGCTAATATATGGTCTGGATTTCATCTTGATAATGGATGACTCAGATCTATACGGGCCGAGATGAAATCCAAACCATTGATTGCGACATGGACTACTCGGATACAATACAACACTACAACCATCTAGAGCACCCTTATCACCCAAATTCTTTCTTGTAGGGAACTATCATTTTGGGACAAATGGAATATAACATTTCACGAGTTAAATAGAGATCTATATGGAGCTACTAACCGTCAACCCTACCCATTATACTATTCTCTCCGTTAACATAACATGATAACAATATAATACACATTTTTAATTTGGGCATTGTTCTCCAATAGATTTTAGCTCATAAAATCTAGTTTTGATAAAATCTAGGATCCTCAACTGATTTTATCAAAATTAGATTTTATCTCATAAAATCATTTTGAAAACACATTTACCAAACCTAGATTTTATCAATTGCGAAAATATTGTGATTTTATCACACCTCCAAACAAAATTAGATATCATCTCATAAAATTCATTAGAGAACAAGGCTATATAATACACACCACTCAAATGATCTTGAATCCGTAATATCTAGAATAAAAGTTTATATATCTTAATCCGTGATTTTAGAGATTGATAGTGAATGAAATGACAGGCTGACTATTAAAATCAGAGCATGTGTGTCAGTATAATATGTCTCTTGCACGGGATTTCTTGTCCATTTGTTCTCATATCACTGTCACAAAATCACCCTCTAGTGTTCGGACAATGGCCACAGGGACAAGTTTGAGGCTTTAAAGGATTTTTGACCCAATCTAATTTATTTTAACGCTTTCAATATATGGATTAGAAGTTTTTGAGGGCTTAAGGACAATACTAGATAAAAATACCATTAATTAATAGTGTGCGCACATGTGGAGGAGAAATGAAGTATTATTGTTGACTTGTCGTGCTCTTTGCTTTGACCGAACGCTGTTGTTACCAATCTTCAAAGGGTCTTGCTAACGTGTGTCCAATAGGCACACAATAAGTACATAAACAAATAAAAAACACACTCCGATACACTTTTTACGTTTTTCAATACACTTTCACATATTCCTATACACTTTTCACGCATTTCAATATTTTTTTTTCGAAGGCACACGTTATGCCTGAAGTCTTCTCTCTATCATCTTTTTCTACGTTAACCCAATTTCTATTTTATAAGTTACTCCTCGCTAATTGGATTCATGGGATGAGACAATTTTTTAATTAAATTAAGTTAAGAGTTCCACTCCACCTCGTAAATATACTCCATATGTTATCCTTAATCCCCGTTCAAAAAAATGTTATCCTTTTAACACTCTCTCCCTACACGATTGATTATGGTTCGATTCTTGAGATCAAGTTGTGAGAAAGTTATTTTTTGTGAATTCCTAATCCCGGCATGGAAAACCAGCCTCCAATCGAAACAGGGAGGGAAATAATTGAGGTATATGTAAACTAGCACATACACCTCTAACTGTCAAAACCCCCCAAAAAAAAAAAACTGTGTGTCATCTCGAACAAGTGATGCTTAGTGTTTAATTTCGTAAGAGTTGAAAAAAGTAATCTTGTAAAAAGTAAGGGGTCCTTTGGTACACATATATGGTCCAAACAATCGGGGTATTTCATATACTCAGTCCTTTGGATTTTAAAATTCTCCAAAGGGAACCTCGCTCGGTAATGAATTTTCAATGTAGAAGAACACTTTGACAGTTTGAGATCTACATCACGGTTTTCCATTCCTATACTAATGTTTACTCACAAAGAATTGATTAAAACAAATAATCCCATAATTTTATCTATTTTATAGCTACTAATATAAGTTACGTTTAAAAAAAATAAAATAAGAAAGGATTACCATTAGTGTGTTTTAGTAATATAAGCTACCTTTTTTTAAAAAAATAAAAATGGATTAACTTCTTTCCATTCCCCCCCCCCCCCCGAAAAGTAGAAGTACCATTTTTTTTTAATTTTTTAGATTCTTCTCGTCGTGACAAACCAATAATTACAAAAAAATCACGCAAAACTATAAATGCAAAACAAATTTATTATGGAATAATTAAAAAGAAAAAAAATTTACCCTATAACAACAATATGTGGTAATCTGTTGTTATTGACATGAAACAGAGGTCAGATTCTAACAGACTATCATATATGTCTAATTTGCTGACATGATACAGAGTACATATCTACACATACTTGGTAATCAGTTGCTTTTCTGGCACGAAACAAAGGCCAGATTGTAGCAAACTGCCATATATATCTGTCTTGCTGGCATGATACAAAGTACAGATATACACATATTTGATAATCTGTTACTGTTATTGTCATGAAACAGGCCAGATTGCAACAGACTACCATATATGTTTGCCAATAACATCAAAAAAAAAAAAAACTAATAAGGGTATGGTAATCAATTTTTTTACATATTCCCTTAAAAAATCAACAAATAAGCGTATCTGTGTGATTAATTGTTTGTACATTAGAAAAAAATCAAGAGATAACGGTATATGTGCTAATTGGGAAAAAAAATACAAAAAATACATATTTCTGTGTTAACAGATAACATTAACTGCGCAACTAGATATAAAAAAAATGAAAAAAATCATTTTTTGTGTTAGTCAAAAAAGGCCCTTCATAGAGGGTCAACAGATTACATTACCTGTGCAACCAAATTTGAAAAAAATGAAAAAATCTTTTTCTGTTTTAGCCAAACAAGGCCCTTCCTGGAGGGTCAGCAGATTACGTTATTTGCGCAATCAGATATGAAAAAAAATGAAAAATTTCATTTTGTGTTAGCCAAACAAAGCCCTTCCCAGAGGGTATTTTTGTCACATATTGCTCAAATGTCCTATTGGCATTATAGGAAAAATTGATGTCCTTATTGCATGAATAATCCATATACTACGTCCTTCTCGACAATGCTCCCTAATATATTAAGGTGGGAGTCAGGGACGGAGCTAGGAATTTCACTACGCAGGGGCAAGCCTATATAAATTCATAGGAAAATATTTAAATTCTTTTTTCTATATAAAACTAGAGGTTTTTTCATTCCTTGCAGGAGCGACCGCCTCTACTGGCACCCCCGACTCTATCCCTGGTGGGAGCCACTCGTAAAAATTACTCCCTCCGTCCCAAAATGTTTGGCCAAAAATATTATTCACACCTCTAAAAAAATCATCGTTATTTTTCAATTTATACTACTTTTTACGATTTGAAATTTTTTGTTTAATAAAACTAAGCAAAATCTATTAAACAAGACACATATTGCATAAATAATTCATTATACCTTAGAAAATATAGATGATTCTTCGAGAGATGTGAATAGTGGATGTGTGCCAAACATTTTTGGGACCGAGGGAGTAGTTGCAAAGCTTCTTTGGTCATCGACATGATTCTGTTTTCAGATTCTGACCCGTATGTATTGTATCACAGTCACCATTTAGGCAATAATCCACTAAACATGGAAAACAGGAAGATAAAATATTAAAATCCAAATAACTTGTGCCTGAATGAGGTAGACATAAATTTTTTAATTCTTATAGCGATTAGTGGCTGTTTATATGTCCTTGTCCCAAATCTCGCGGGCAAAGAAATAAAGCATAGCAATATCCTCAACCAAAACCAAAAACAAGGGCCAAAAAAAAAAAAAACTTGTCCCCAATCAGTGACAGACAATGAGGTGGAAATAGTTCCTCAGGATTAATCGAGGTTCGCGTATAAGTTGATCGTGACATCTTAGATATTAAAAAAAATGCATGATTTTTAACCTTCAATGTAAAAATTGTTCTCCTATTCAAGGAGAGTTTTGAATGTGAGTGGAATTGTGAGAGGAAGTTTGAAAAGATGTTTTTTTGAAATGTTTAAAGAAGGGAGAGTATTTAGGGGTGGTTCCGGGACACAATATTTGATACTACAATAATCGGAGCCTCACACTAAAATAATTGGAGTCATTTAATTTGTTTAAAATATGTTTTAAGAGTACATTTGAAAATTTAACTCATTCGGATATCGGTAAATAATTTGGATCAAGAATCGTGTATCGAACAGATTGATCACTCTAAACAGTAAATGGAGTAGCATTGTACTACCACGAAAGTGTGAGGAAGCCATTGTCATACCAGTGTATTAGTGTTGTGCCCGTTCGATGCACGAGACAAATAATTGCATTGGCTTTGTTTTCGAGAATCGTGTATCGAACAGATACAATGCTAGTTGATAAAAAAGATAGTTGATAAATGGCCATCATGTATCGAACAGGCACAAATCAATGGTAGCTGTTGATAAAAAAGATAGTCGATAAAAAATCACATTTGTGTTTTTCCCGGTCTTGTGTATCGAACGGGCACAAGGCTACTTGATAAAAAAATTACATCGGTATATTTTTACCGATGTGGTATATCGAACGGACACGGATTAACGTAGTAATTGTTAGTCATTTTGACATTGTAATTGATTGTTATTTTTTGCAAGCATAACTAATAGATAAAATAAATAGTATTCGATATCAATTAGAAAAGTTAAAAAAAATGTAAATATGAATGAGAAAGATTAAAAGAAAGTAAAAAATGGCGATGACATTTTGAAAATCACAACTGATGACCCCCCCCCCCCCCCCAACTCTCTCTCAATTTTAAAAAATTATAATTTTGGTTTGAAGAGTTTTGGAAGGGCCAACTACACATTACTATAGGATTACTATAGGATATTGATAAATAGATAGATAGATGAATGGATAGTGGAGGCGCCGCAGGTCTGGAGTTTTTTTTTTTCCGCCCTGTAAAAGGAACTAAAGGGGAACGTGTGGGGTAAGGTAGTTGGAGTGAAGTATTTGTCAATGTTACCCCAAGCAGTTACTACATGGAAAGTTCCGGGAGAACGTTATTATCATTTTGTTTGGGGTAAAAGTAGAAAACACTTTTGTGACAGGGTTTCAAAAGAATGAAGATACTAAATTGGTGCTCGCCCTTTATATATTAGAGAGAGACTAGAGGTTGGGGCATACGCGATGCGTGTGCACGTTGAACTTTGACGAATATATGCACAAATGCTTCGCATTTTTGTTTGATCAATAAATAATTACATTGCATTTTTCCGTTAGTGTTTCATCCATCGTACGTAGTATCTCATCTCCACAATTATCCCGAAGCAAACTATTTTTTTATATTGCATTCCTGTATGACAACATATGATCCAAATAAAGAAAGCTAAAGAAAAGAAAAGTAGTTAAAGCAAATAAAGAAAATTTAAAAAGAAAAAGAAAAAGAAAAGAAAAGAAGTTGAAGCAAATAAAGAAAGAAGTGCAAAAAGCAAATACCTGGTAGAACACTCTTTTTTGTGGTAGAAGACTCTTTTTTGTCTTCCGATGGGTTGTAAACTGCCGTTCTTTTTAATATTCCCCAAACAATCCGCAGTTTGCATCCAAGGGCTAAGACATTAATTCAAAAAAACAAAAGAAAAAAAAGAGAGAGAGGAAATTAAGAGTGAGGTCAGGGTGTGATATATGGACTGTGGAGAGAGAAGATAGGATATGCCCATGTAATGCACGATGTACTATGTCAGGGAGTATGGTCACTTTTCAATGTCAATGTGATTGAATTTTCCGTGAATTTTGTTTATCAAATAATTTCTTTTGAATTTCTTCCTATTTTCCATTTGAAATAGTTAAACAAATCTCACTTGATTAGGAAAGGATATTTATCCAAATCCTAATCAAATCTCCCTTAATTAGAAAACCATATCAACATATATCAGTAATAGGTAATAATAAAAAGAGTACATAAAGGCATTTCACAATAAAAAATAATGGAAACATAACCTTTGGATGGTGGCTCTACTAAGGCCCGTTCCGCTAAAAAAAAATCAGTTGCAGTTTTAATCCAGAAACTACTTCATTCCACTAACAAAAAACTACCCAAAAAAACCAGTTTTGTTTTAAACAAAAAACTACTCCATTCCGCTAACAAAAAACTAGCAAAAAAAAAAAACCAAATCATTCCACTAATGCCACTAACTTGAGTTTTTTAGTTTTTTGGCTTATTTATGTGAGAGCTCGAAAAATGCGTTGGCTTTTTGTGATTTTTTATGTGATGTATTGTGAGGGGATGACTTGTCTCGAAAAGCGTAATAGGCTGGCTTTTGACTTTTTGAGTTAGTGGAACGAGGCCTAACCTTTAAAAAAAAAAAAATTGGTATCATCAGCCAAAACGCGTCCTACTAATGTAAAATTACAAATTTACCCTCCCCTTATACGTCTGTCAAAAAAAATTTATAACGGAAGCAGATCAACTTGTTTTCATTTTTTTATCATCTGAAAAATTTATTAAAAGACAAACCTGTGAGAAGATGAGATTAACAAAAAAAATTTGGAAATTCTGTACTCATTCACGTTCGTGTGTCCCATGAGTTTAAAAAAAGCAAGCATTTAGGAGTTGTTAAGATACAAGGGCAGATTGGTAATTTGGTAACACAACACAAAAAAACCAAAAAACCACTTAGCGGAACAAGTTTTAGTTTTAAACTAAAACTAAAGACCCAAAAAATCAAAAAACCACTTAGTGGATCTTGGGGTCCTTCCATTGAGTGGCGACTCTTGGTTGTGACCAATGGGTGAATATGAATACTTTTATGAACTCGTCAACCTATATTCTCCTTTTCTTTCTCTTCGTAAGTTGCGCGCATATGTTTATAAAGGCTCTTGAATTGTCAATTAAGCGCACCTCGATTGATTGCTGTAACTATGTTTAAATGGTCGGCATTGGCTCGTTGATCAAATGTTTATCCCGATCAAGGTAAGCTCTCAAAGTAATTCGTTCTAGCCCGGGAAACCTTGTATTACCAAAAACAAAAAAGAAAAAAGATTATCCACTTGCTAACATTGATACGTTTCTTTCTATCTTGGAAAAATAATCGCAAAAATATAATACAGTCACTTTCAATCCTTATACTCTCTGTGTGGTCTTGTCTCCTTGTAATATTTTCTAAACTTGGAACCCACATGATTCATTTCATTTCATTTCATTTAATTTCATTTCATTTAAAAAAATTACTACTTTCAAATATATTCCAAGTTTGATTGACAGCCACAATTCACGACCGCCAAAAATACACTTCCCTGAACCCTTCAATTTGTTCCACAAATATCTCTGTTTCAGATTCCAACCATGGATAGGACCAGAGCAGATCACACCCCTGTCTCCTCCTTTCTCAAAAACAGACTTCTCTTGCTCCTCCTCGGAGCAGCAGCCATTCTCGCTCTTCTTGTCGTATGGAATCTCCACTCAAAATTTTCAGCTCCATCAGTAGATATGGAGGTTTCGAAACTCTCACCGGCTCCAAAAGCTGGTGAGTGTATTTATTACCTACCGGAGAAAACATTATACGATGACCCGAATGTTACGTACTCGATAGAGGAGCCGATCAGGAATTGGGATTCGAAGAGACGGGATTGGCTGAAGCATCACCCGTTGATAGCCGCAGGAGCACGGGATAAAATCCTACTCGTGACGGGTTCTCAGTCGGGTTCGTGCAAGAACCCGAATGGGGACAATTTGCTTCTGAGACTTTTCAAGAACAAGGTTGATTACTGTCGAATCCATGGGTACGATGTGTTTTACAATAATGCCCTTCTTCACCCGAAGATGGGCTCTTTTTGGGCCAAGATACCAGTCGTTCGGGCAGCAATGGTGGCCCACCCGGAGGCCGAGTGGATCTGGTGGGTCGACTCGGATGCAGTTTTTACTGATATGGATTTTAAACCACCATTGGAGAGGTACAAGGATTATAACCTTGTGGTGGGTGGGTCGTTCGAGTTGATTTACGAGAAACCGAGCTGGATGGGGCTAAATGCCGGGGTGTTTTATTTTCGGAATTGTCAGTGGTCCATGGATTTTATAGAAGCTTGGGCCAAGATGGGCCCACAGACCCCAAACTACGAGAAGTGGGGTCAAATTTTGAAGTCAACGATCAAGGACAAGTTGTATCCGGGGTCCGATGATCAAACGGCTATGGTGTACTTGTTGATGATGGAGAAGGAAAAGTGGGGTGATAAGGTGTTTTTGGAGCATGAGTATTGCATCCAAGGGTATTGGGAGGGTTTGGTGGGGACACTTGATAAGGTGACCCGTAACTACGTGGGGATAGAGAAGAGGGTGTTTAGGTTAAGGAGGCGACATGCGGAGAAGGTGAGCGAGGGTTACGGTGCGCTATGGGAAAAGTATCTGGAGGAGGCTGGTTATCGGAAGGATGCCGGGAAACGACCGTGCATCACTCATTTTACGGGATGTCAGCCGTGCAGTGGGAACCACAATCCAATGTACACGGGCGACTCTTGTTGGAAGGGGATGGAGAAGGCATTGAATTTTGCCGATAATCAGGTGCTGCGTAATTATGGATTCGTGCACCCGGATCTACTGGATTCATCCCTCGTGTTGCCTGTTAGGTTTAATTTCCCTGCATAATAAGTCATTTTACGATGTTTCCTAAATTATTGTTGGGGCTATTGGATGGATCGATCATATTAATGTCTAATGCAATACATAGATTGATTTTTTCACTAACAAAGTGTCACGTACACATTTAGTACTCTGATGCGAATTTGGACAAAGACGTGTTGAGAGCTATTCAATGCATGCGAATCGCTCGCACACGGAAAACATGAGAGCTGCGAACACATTAGAGTCCCAACTTATTTGCTGTTTTTCTTAAGCCTGGCAGCGGTGGTACGGTAGTCTGGACAAGTCTGATTACTTAATTGATGATGTAGACTTTCATTGATTTCTGAATTCTTTTTCCGTGATTAAAGGATGGCGATTGTTTCATTTTCCCCATGTCCATTTTCACACGTCTTAATTTGCATGTGCAATCACCCATCAATGTTTGCGAACTTGCCTCATCAATTTGACTGAGAAAGTGAGAGATCGATTGGATTGACCATGCGGTTAATTTAAATCTGGTCAGGTACCTCATCAATTTTACTAAAGTTGGGTGTTGCTACGTCGTCTTTGGATGGTATCCTGGAATCTGGATTGTCTTGAATGTAAGAAAGGAATCTGGATTGTCTTTTATTGTATAGTAAAAGTTGGTATGGTCCTGGAATTTTTTGCCTAATTAAGTCATTATATAGTGCTACGACAATCACGAAGTTGGAAAAATAGATCAAGTAATCACACAAGAACACAGAGATGTATAAAGTTTTGCCTAATTAAGCGTGAGCGTAAACATACATCTACAAGCAAAAATTTACGGCGGAGGATTCAATATGAACAAGGAAAAAAATACTCCCGACTACGAAACTCCAAACCGAAGAAAACCACCATGAAACTCGGAGGGAACAAAATTCTAGTGGAACCCAAAGTGGAACGGGAACCAACCACATAACTTTATAATGTGTATATAGCAATACACCAAAACAAGTTTTAGGAAGTACTTCAAACCATTTCAAAAACATCCAGATTGGTGTACGTAGACGCGATAAGCGCTCGTCACATATTCTACGCACACAACTAGCGCTTAATCGGCGCCCAATTAGCACTGTTCTCTGAATTTCAAGGCACAATATTGACAAATACTAGTTTATATAAATGTTGATTTTTTTTCCTCATTGGAATTGCCCTAATTGTGACAGTACCCTCTCCTTATCTCTGTTTGATTACTTCCTGAAATATTTCCACAACCTAACTATTGTTGACAAATTCCGAGAAATGGTGTCTACCTCTTGAGATTCCCATTTTTGATAGCTGTAAACGTATTCTGGATGGCTTATACACAAATTTGTACAGCTCGGCCTCTTATTTTCCTCATAAAACATGAAATTTTTGTACTTTTGGAGACTTTAAAGTTGAAATTAATGTTTAATTTGAAGGGAATCGTGGTCCTTACATGAATGATTTAGATATACTCCTGATTCTATAAGTTTCACAGGTTGGTTGGTTGGTTGGTTCTCTAAATCTTCAATCCACACGAGTTAGTTCAATTTTGGTTATAGTAGTAGAAAACCAAACCAATCGGGTTCCATACTTGCCCTTAATTTTTTGTGGGTTAAATTCCACGGAGACCCCCTCATGTATGCCTCTTTTCCATGGAGACCCCCTAACGTTTAAAAGCATCCAGACAAGCCCCCTCATCTATGCGAAATGCAAAAAACCCCTTACTCCGTTAACGGAATGATGAAAATGACTATAATACCCTTTAAAAATCAACCACACTCTCCTCCTCATCTATGAAAATCACTCACACTCACCCCCTCAAAAAAAAATTTAAATAACGGTATGTCAAAAAACATTTTGAAAAAGAAAAGTTTGAAAAAAAATATTTTATAAAAAAATAAATTCAAAAACTGATTTTTTTATAAACATTTTTGGAAACCAGCTTTTTTAATATGAAAAATAGAAAAACTCAGCTACTGTAAATATCTTAAAGAATATACTCTCACTTTCACTCCCACTACAAGTTAATTAGCTTCATGTAGTGGCGCTGAGCACCATCAGTGGGATACCTTTTATTATTGCTTCCATAGTTCCATCCATCCATCCATCAGTATTTGATTTACATGTAACTCTCTCCTATCTGATCTCAATATATATCATAATATCAGCGACTTAACCCCAACGGGTTGGTAAGGTGACCTTACCTTGAGACTTAAGAGTTTGCATCCACCTAAGATCTCAAGTTTGATTCTCTTTGTCAGCAAACTCTTGGGACCAGCGGGGGTTGTGTCCGGTCGTTATCTCCAGAACCCCGAAATTAGTCAAAGTACATGCAAACTGACCCGAACATCTCTAGTTATAAAAAATAAATAATATCTGCCACTTATCAACAGAACATGCATAAAGGTACCACTTTCATTTTCTGGTGAACAATTGATGATTGATGATTCCATTCCCACTAATAAAAATTTGATGACGGAAAAATAATAGTCAGTACGTGTAGAATCATGGGAGGTAGGGCACCTGGTATTATTAAATTACATGACTTATACCAATCATCTCTAACTCGGAGTTTCTAACCGAGCTTATCCGCAACTCAACTAATTATCACTGCAATGGTCCCAACAATTGAAATTATCAAAATCATGGCATCCTAATAAAATATTGACCAAGACATGGTTAGCCACAGACTCAGAACCGGCTCTGAAGGAGGCCAAGGAAGCGGCTGCTTCAATGCCCCAAAATCGGTAGGCAAAGAAAGTATTACATGTTCCTTTAATTGAGTTCAAACCGAGCAAATAGCCTAACTTTTATTAGCTCGTATTGAATTCAGTTTAGGAGATCGAAAACAGAAACACAATTTCTTATCCATTACATAGAGACATAAGAGTTAGTTCGTTTTGTCCACATTCAAGGGCGGATGTATGTATGGACTAAGGTGGGTTGTAGCCCATGTGGGATTTTCATTTTTTTTAATTTTTCATACGTAAAATTTTAGCCCAAATTAATTTAGCTCACCTCATATATCACAGTTGCCCAACCCATTTAGGAGAGAGGATATAGAAAAGAGAGGAATATAGATTCGGTCGGACATAAGCTTTCGCAATTAAAACAATCGGTTATGGAGATCTCTGGTTTTTCTTTTCTCTAATTGTGCTTTCTCTCTCTTATGGAAGAGGAGGAGTAATTGCTAGATAGAAGACAAAGACAAAAAAGAGAAATACTTACTCCCTCCGTCCCTTTTTAAGTGTGTTACTTGGGAATTCCAACTATTTTTCTCTCACATAAACTTTTACAACTTTTACATCTACTTTCTATTACTTACCCTTATCAATATAATAATACCCACTAACGTTTTAAAAAGAATCTACTTTTAAGGGCAAAATAAGAAATGTACCCACTAACTTTTCAAAACACACACTTATTAAGGGACAACCCAAAATGAAAATGTACATACTATAAAAGGGACGGATGGAGTACTAGATACTAGGAGACAAAGACTTAGCTAGCAAAATTTTGAAATGATAGGGTAGGTCGGTAGGTTTTATTCTTTACGCAATGGTAAAACTTGGAGTAAAAAATTGGTACTATAACAATATGGAAAATGCTAAAATGTACCTCACATATGTTAAGGTTGAAAAAGTGTATTGAAATATGTGAAAAATATATAAAACTATGTGTAAAATAAATTGAAAGTGCAAAAGGTGTACTGTAGTGCATATTTTTGTTGTTGTGTGTGTGTTTATTGTGTGCCCAGACACACAATAACAAGACCTTAGCAATATTAGATCTATGGTTGAAGCGTGAAACCTATAAATATATTTCTGTAGTTGAAGCCTATATTTTAATTATGACGATAAATTCGGAACGATACACCGAAACATATCGATGTTGGTATGTACCATAACAATTTGAAGAAGGTACGTTGTCTGGTACGAGATTAATAACTTTAATAGATTCTACTTTCGAAGACATTATTGGGTTCAACTTCATGAGCCTCCGTTCATTGTACTTTCAAAGACATCATTGTGTATTTTTGAACATTTACATATTTATATACAAATTTTTGTTAGCCTAGGATAAATTAGTGTACTGGATCCGTTCTTGTCCACATTCCATGGGAAGTGGGAACTAAGAACACATTCGGTCACCGATTTTAAAGCACCAGAAAAAAAAAAAAAACACACGCTAATATAGTTGTCAAGATGCTAACTATATAACCCATGCCCTAATATGTACCCAAATATCCACGCTTTGTACCTAAGCGAACTGAAATCCAATAGATTAAGCTCCAAGAATATGTTACGATCAGAGCTGGTTCATAAATTTTGGAGGCCTAAATCGAACTCATTAAACAAGAATACTCACCCTTTATTTAGCATATAAAAGTTGGTCAATGAAAAGTCTTTATAAAACCATTACAAAAGCTTTATCATTGCGAACCGTAAACCTATAGTTATCCAAAAATAAACAACCGTTACAATATTTGAAAATTCATCATTTAAACATTTGTCTTCTCGCACTTTAGCGGCAAATGTACTAATTAAGTTGTCATAATTAAGCTTCTTTACTATATCATTCTTAATAGAGAGAATAACCAATCCATTTAATCTTTCTTGAGACATGGATGGTTTACACTAATTATTTGGACTTAATATATATATGTAGGTGTTCTAAATAATTAGAGGCCCCAAATTTTTGTATTTTTGGTGGACCTGAAGCCCAGACTACTTGGGCAAAGCCCATAAGCCGACTCTTGTTACGACCATCTAAAACAAGGTTTTATTACGGGCCGGTCCACAAAACAAATATTTATTACCATTAAGGTCAATTACTTCTTTTTTTGGGTTTAGGTTTAGGGCGCACTTTCCTATTATAGGGTTTTAGTGGTTTAAGTACTTTCATAGGATACCCTAGAATTTTAGGCACTTTCATTGGGTAGCCTAGAGTTTAGGCACTTTCATAGGGTACCCTGGGGTTTAGGTTTAGGGTGCACTTTCCTATTATATAGTTTTAGTGGTTTAGACACTTTCATAGGGTACCCTAGGGTTTATGTTTAGGTTTAGGCACTTTCATAGGAGAGAGAGAGAGAGAGAGAGAGAGAGAGAGAGAGAGAGAGAGAGAGAGAGAGAGAGAGAGAGAGAGAGAGAGAGAGAGAGAGAGAGA